>CAUYQU010059510.1:0-37128 GCA_963574635.1 Cheracebus regulus
CTTTCTTCCCCCCTCTCACCCTTTTCCTAAAACCACGCCCTCCGCCCTTCGCTCTTACCTCCTTCTTAGTCAAAAAAAAAAAAAAAAAAAAAAAGGGGTTGTTCCCGAGCCTTCGTGATCTGGCTTCTGTTCACCCTCCAGGCTCATTTTTCTCCAACTTCCCCTCCACTTGTGCCACTTCAGCCACGTAAGTCTCATCTTTTTCTTGTAATACCCCAAGTTCTTTCCTGTCCCAGGACCTTCACTCATGCTGCTCCATTTACTACCCTACCACCCTCAACCAATACTTTGGGTAACTCCTACTCCATCCTTTAGGTTTCAACTTGTTAAATACAACTTAATCAGAGATAATTTAATCTTTTCTGACCTTCCCAAACTAGATGAGGTCCCCTTTTTATTCTGTTTCATAGAACCCTATCCGCATCTTTGATAGCACCTTTCACAATTTGTCATTATTTTACATAAGGAAAAGGTACTGAAAACAGTTTCCTGTCAGATTTTAAATGTCTTACTTTCTAGATAATAAATGTTCATTGTTTTTAAAACAGCAGTGATTAAATAGATAGTAGTTGGAATTCCTTTATATGCACTTACTTGGAACAAGAAGGAGTTGCACCTTAAAACACTCCCTCTTCAGCTTGTTCCAAGTTATGCCAGTGGGAGCCTTTAGGGGTAGGGCAGATTCCACCTTAGAAAATACACAGGCCAGCAGCAGAAGCAATAAGAATGGAAGCAAAAGGCAGATCGTCTAGGTAAAGACGGAAGGAAAGGGAACCAAATTGGGACAGGAATCAAGCTGACTGGAACAAGCTTGTGGCTCGTTTAGCACGTGTTTCCATGACACAAACAGGAAAAGAGTGTACAGAGACCTGGACAAGTCCAGAGAGTACCGGAACAAGAAAGTAGGCTCATTTAAAGGAATACATCTGGGTATCAAAAAGAATACCAGACTGGAGAAGCAATTGACAGAAAGACAACGTTAAGAGCTTTGTGAACCCTCTTCCTAGTGAAGCAACCATAAATGGTCAATATTACTAAGGAATACAACAATTTAAAGTGTCTGGAAATTCAGAGAGTATTCAACAAATGAAGAAACATTTATTCAAAAAAATTTACTAAATCTCGGTAAGAGAAGCAACCAGCTCCCTCATCTGTTCCCCAGCTTAGCATGATGGAAGCTCTACTCATTCCAGCCGTAGCTCAGAACAGATGGATCCCAATACAGCCAGTTTCCTGACTAAGGTTCTGCCCCCAACCCCAGGTGCAGACTGCCAGCATTTCTTATCCCGTCACCCAGTTCTACATTGCAGAAGCTTTGCTCCAGGCAAGAGTATCTTAGAAATCTGAGTCTCTCATTATCAGAGGAGAGGAGGAGGTAGGGAGAGGAAGAAAGAGAGGGAGAAAGGGAGAGAGGAAGGGAGCGAGAACATATTCAAAGAAGCAGGTTGTAAGACAAGATCAGTAAAACTGACAAACCTTTATCTAGGTAGACAAAGAAAAAAATGTGAGAAGACTCAGATTACTAAAAATCATGAATGAAAGAAGGGACATCACTGCCAATTGTAAAGAACTAAAAAGGATACTAAAGAATACTGTGAATAATCATGTACCAACAAATTAGCTAATCAACTAGATAACCAAGAAGAGATAGAAAAATTCTTAGAAAGATACAAAATACCAAAACTGACAGGAAATCTAAATAAGCATACAAAAAGTAAAGGGACGGAACTTAATAATTCAAATAACCTCCCACAATGAATAGGCCAGATCCACATGACTTCATGACTGAATTCTATCAAATGTTTAAAGGAGAATTAACACTAATCCTTCTCAAACTTCCAAACAATAGAAGAGGAGATAACACTTCCCAGTGCATTCTATGAAGCCAGTATTACCCTGATACCAAAACCAGACAAAATCATCACAAGAAAATAAAACTATACACCAAAATTCCTAATTAATATTGGCACAAAAATCCTCAACAAAATGATAGCAAACCAAATCTGCAACATATTAAAAGGGTTGTATAGCATGACAAGTGGCATTTAGTCCGGGAATGCAATGAGTGTGTGTGTGTGTGTGTGTGTGTGTGTGTGTGTGTGTGGTGTATTCTCTATACTACACTGATTTTACCTGTATTTTACAGATTTTATTTTACTCAATTATTATGAAAACACTGTGATTTAGGAGCCAAATAACCACAGCTGGCCTGGGACCAAATCCTGCTTCCAGTTGCCTGTTTTTGTAAGGTTTTAGTGGGACACACGGAACATAGCCACACTTGCTATTTACATATTGTTTATGGCTGCTTTTGTGCTTTGATGGCAGAGTTGAGTAGTTGTGACAGAGACGATTTAATGCAACTCGTGAAGTCTAAAATACTTACTATCTGGCCCTTTACAGAAAACAATTGCCAAGCTGATATTTTCCAGACGAGAAAATTAAATATCCAAGTTCAACATCTTGTCCAACTTCATACTGCTATGAATGTGGTAGGGTTGAAATATGGATGCAAGTCACCTGGTTTTAAGGCCAATGCTTATAACTTATATCATACTACCTCATTATCTGATAGTACTGCTATCACTCCATCACTCCCAAGAGTGGTACTCAGGTTTTAATATTTCTTTTCCAAGATATTGGCAATTATTTTTCACTTTTTAAATGATAAAAATATTAAAAGGTATCTATTTACCTCTGAATATTTTAGATACATTTCATAAGGCTTTATATTCACTGTATTGTTTTTCATTATTTTATAGTCTATAATATTTCATTTATTGTCTTTTTTATCTGTTGTTTGTGAGAAGTTTTTACTTCTTTAATTTTGAAGTGGTTGCAATTATTTTTCTAATTAAAATATAAGTTAGGTAACATTTTGTTTTCCAGTATGAGTAGATAGTTTTCCATGCATACAGATTACAGAATACTTTTCATATTGTATTGTAAACCAAAAAATTTATGAGACAGATCTCAATCAATTTAGAAGTTTATTTTGTCAAGGTTAAGGACCACCCGGGTGATATGTCTGTGCCTTTCTCCAAATATGATTTTGAGGGCTTCAATATTTAATGGGGAAAAGCAGGCTGGAGAGAGACTTAAGGTATGGTCACATTACTGAATCCACATGTTGCAAGAGAAAAGGAGCAAGTAGGGGAATGGTCAATTATGTATTCATATCATGCTCTGTAAATCAGCACTTTACATAAGATAAAGTGAACCTAGAGTATCTACCTGTGGAAATATTTAACCTTTTATCTGTAGCTATTTGCTTAGGAACAAAAGGAAAGGCAGCTTCTTGCATGACTCAGCTTTCAGCTTATTTTTTTCCCTTTTAGCATAGTGAATTGGGGTCCCAAGTTTTTATATTCCTTTTACATTTCTCTCCCCTTTTCTTCAGTACGCTGTATTCAGACCTTTCTTATAGGCAAGGACACACAAAGACCTAACATAAAGGGATGGGGGAAGATCTACCTCTACCAACCTAATAGAGAGCAAAAAAAAAAACAAAAAAAAAACCACAATTTGAACTCAGACTTGGAACAAGCAAATTTAATAAATATTTACAGAGCTTACCACCCAATATCCACAAAACATATATTTTTTTCAATATTATATCATACCTATTCTAAAAGTGATCACATAATAGGAAATAAATCATGTTTAGTAATTGCATAAGCATTTCACAGATTTAAATGAAATCCTGAGCAATAGAGCAAGATTCTCGTTCTCTCTCCTTCTTTCTTTCTCTTTCTCTTTTTTCTCTTTTATTATTCTTTTTTTCTCGAAAAAAAAGAAAAGAAAAATGGTAACACTTATTTTTATTTGCATCTTTGATTAAAAATAGGGTTGAGCACTGTTATATGTTTATGAGCCATTTAAATATATTTTTTCTATAAATTGTCTCTTATGTTCTTTGACCATATTGAAGTTGAAATTTTAACGTTTTGCAGCCAAGAAGGATGAACTTGAAGATTAAGCATGATGAGGTCAAAGGACAGAATTAACATGGAGCCATGACCTGGGAGGCAAAAGCACCAAGATGCAGTTTCACATCAGCTGCTTACTCACTGGGTTACTTTAGGTAAAACCATTCTATGCTTTGGTCCTCAGTTTCCCCATCTGTCAAATGAGCGAGTTGAACTATATGAACTCTGTTAATGTAAGATAACTTACGTTATATCATCTTGAAAAGTTTACCTTTACTGAAAATAGTAGTGTTTCCCATAAGGTGGCTATAAGAACTATTGCGTTCAACACATCTTGCTTTTTCCAGAGAAAAATGCTAGAAGTACAGATCAGCCTGCTTTTTCTGACCAACAACTAGAGAAGATACTCCTGTAAGTTAGGGGTGATTCTGCTTCCCTACCTGCCAATGGGTGGCATTTCTTTCCTGAGAGGTTCAAAGGGTGGGTTGCTGACTTCTATCAAGGTGGAAGAGGAAGATTAAAGGGGTAAATTGAGTGTATCTTGACACCCCTATATAAGATACCTACACCTAGTATCAAGCGAGAACTACTTACAAACATATTCAAAGGAAATCAAGGGTATTTGTTTCTAAATATCTTTCAGGAATGGGCTTTCAATAAGGCTCTCAATTTGGAAATGAAGCAGAGTCAATATAATGTGAGGTTGCCTTGAAGTGCCTTCTTATCTTTCTATCTGGCAACTATTTCTTTTCTTTTTTCTTTTAGAGATAGAGTCTTGTTCTGTCACTCAGGCTGGAGTGCAGTGGCATGATCACAGCTCACTGCCGCTTTGAATTCCTGGACTCAAATGATCCTCCTGTTGCAGCCTCCTGAGTAGCTGAGACAACAGGCATGTACTACCATGCCTGGCTATTATTTTTATTTATTTTTTGTTGAGATGTGGTCTCACTATGTTGCCCAGGCTGATCTCTAACTCCAGGGCTCAAGCAATCCTTCCACCTCAGCCTCCTAAACTGTTGGCATTACAGACATGAGCCACCATGCCTAGCCTCCTCTACTTGGCAACTACTTCATCTCTGGGTGCAGAGGTTGCTGTTATAATCCCTCTTGTAAAAATACTAATCTTTAGAGACCAAAAAAAGGCAAGAAGCAAGGATAATAGAATAGAAGGAGTAGCCACTGTTTTTTTCTTTCTAAAAGCAGAGATTTTTATTGTGTTTGGTCCATAGTCAATGTTTCACAGTATTTCATGGTGCAGATTCCCCAGGTGAAGGTCCCTGTGCAGTATTTCATGGGGCATGTGGTAGGGGGAGACGAGCAGTACGGCTGGTCAGGACTGGAAGGGGAAAAGGAGAGCTGGGGGCTCCTTAAAACCTGTTGAGGGCCACAGTAGGGGAGTGCGCACGGGGAGTGGGTAAGGCTTAGCCCTAACGACTTAGAACTCCATGTCTTGTGTGGGCTTCAGTTTTCCTACCAGGCCCCTGGACAGGGTCAGGGTTGTTGGTCTGAGGGTCCTAGGAAAACCCAGTCCCTCACGAGCCTGAAATATTTTAGGACTATGGCCTGGCCCTCTCCCAGAGAACCCATTTCTCCCCCATTTCCTGGAAAAAAAAATTTCTTTCATGAAAACTTCTTGAAACTTCTGTGGGTACAGAAATCACAAACTGATCAGCTAACAAAAGGGAAGAGGAGAGGCAACCAGAAACATGTTAGGGCCTGTTTCTCTCCCTGCCCAGGTCTCTTTTCCCCACACAGCTTGGCCCACAACCTGGATGTCTCTGCCAGGGACTCCAACTCCACAGGCATCCAGATATGGCCTTGACCCCTTCCCCCCACCTAGGTGGCTTAGTCCTGTAAAGGAACCAAGACAGGAAGGGGAAAAAAAGCTTGCTGTGTAATCCCATGCATCTGCCCACAGACCCTCACTTAGCAGCACCGCACAGGTTAAAAAAAGAGATGAAAACACAGAAAAACCCCCAAATCCAGACAGAGTGATGATGTGGGGAGATAGTGTGCTTGGGAGCCTCAGTAGCTGGCCTCCTTCTGGTAGGAGGGGGGATTCCAGGGGCCCTCCCTTGGGCCTGGGAAGTAGCCACTGGGCCTCACAGGCAGTACTTGGGATCATATATCTGTTGACCCAGGCCAAAGACCTGGCTGCTCTCGTTGGCACCCTGTGTGTAGCCCATCTGCAGGGACATGGAGTTGTCACACTTGTCGGTTCCTAACTTGTTGTCATAGATGTGCCTCCAGGTCCCAGGAGCTGTCATGCCCACCTGACTGGCACACTTGTTTGTACCCATCTGGAGACTGAGGTCAGTTGGTCCATGGGGGGAAGATATGGTTCTTGGGGTCATAGAGATGCCCCTTCATGCTGTAAGCAGTCATGCTTAACTGGCTGGCACATTTGTTGGTGCCTGTCTGCAGCCCAGTGATGTACTGGTCAGCCTTCATGGAGGCGTTGTCCAAGTTCTGCTCCTGCTTCTCCGAGTATTTGATGCTAATGTCCACACCATTCTGTAGCCCCTCCATCATGGCCTTCCCTGCCAGGTCTAAAAGAGACACCTGCATATGTGTCATGTTCACACTCTCAAACAGGTTGTCGGCCTTAAACAGGTCCACAGGGTTTATGCCATAGCTAACCATGGTCTTGATGAAGTTGGAGAGGTTTTCTAGCTGGTGCCAGTTCTGGATGGAGTGGTTGATTTTGGGGACTGAGGCTGTTAGAGCTTGTTTGTGAGTGTGCATGAGATAAACCCATCCTTCAGATCCTTCTGGAACTTGGGGTCAATAGAGAGGCCCATGAATCCCTCAATTCAGCTGGGGAGCTCAACCTCCTGAAGGTTGTATTTGGACAGGAGTCAGTTCTTGATCTTGGCCAAGAACTGTACAAGGACCCCTTGTTGAATTGAATGCAGCTTATGGCTGGCAGGAGTGACTGGCAGGATAGTAAGGGACAGCCAGGTAGGCATGGGATTGGGATGCTCTGGGCTCTGCCACTGTTTAATTTGCACCACTCACTTAGCTGAAGCCTTGTTTGGGTTACAAAACATTAATGGTCTCACACTCAAAATCAAAACTGCAGAATGTGGCCAAACATATTTTCTTAGAGTAGGCCAGATTTTTGTTAAAGTTGGTCAAGCTCTTGTGGCAGAAGGAGCCCTATTTTGTAGCAATACCCACTGTGAAACATTGGCAGGGATACTTACAAAACCCAGTTTCAAGGAAAAGTGTTAACATGTGTTATAGTTTGGCTATTTGATCCTCCAACGCTTATGTTGAACTTTGATCCCCTATGATGGAGGTGAAGCCTAATAGGAGGTGTTTGGGTCATGGAAGGTGGATCCCTCATGAATGTCTTGGTACCATCCTCCAGGTATTGAACTAGATGTTAAAAAGAGACTGGCACCTCCTCCTTTCTCTCTCTCTCTCTCTCTTTTTTTTCTTTTGAGACAGAGTCTCACTCTGTCACCCAGGCTAGAGTGCAGTGGTATGATCTTGGCTCACTGCAACCTCTGCCTCCCAGGTTCAAATGATTCTCCTGCCTCAGCTTCCTGAGTAGCTGGGATTACAGGTGCCCACCACTACACCTGGTTAATTTTGTACTTTGTAGAGATGGAGTTTCACCATTTTGGCCAGGCTGGTCTTGAATTCCTGAACTCAAATGGTCTACCTGCCTCGGCCTCCCAAAATGTTGGGATCACAGGCATGAACCACCGTGCCTGGCCCTTTTTCTCTTCTTGCTTCCTCGCTCACCGTGTGATCTGCACACACTGGCTCCCTTTATCCTCTCATCATGATTGGAAGAATTCTGAGGCCCTCACCAGACACAGATACTGGCACCATGTTTCTTGTACAGCCTGCAGAACTGTGAGCCAAATAAATCTCTTTTCTTTATAAATTACTCAGTCTCAGGTATTTCTTTATAGCAAGACGAACAGACAAGGAAAACATGCTACTCCTTTTGAGAAAAGCCATGAATCATAAGCAATGTGTTTTCTGTTTTCTTGGAATAGAACTAGATGTCAATTCATGTCCAATTTCTTCTTGGATATACACTTATGTATCTTTGATGATTTACAGTATTTTAATGCCTGTTCAATGAGCATCTAGAACGAAAATAGTCATAATTTTGATTAAAAAGACACAGTACCTACCTTCTCGAAGCTTATACTTCAGATCTTTATTGGATCCTTAACACTCTGGCCTGAACTACTCCCAAGTTGGGTGAGGTGCCTTTCTTTGGACTTACCTAGCTCCTCGACATGTATATGTTACAGTATTGTCATTCTCATGTTATATATCTCTACATTGAACTTTCTTTTCTTTTCTTTTTTTTCTTTTGAGACAAGGTCTTGCTTCGCTGCCCAGGCTGGAGTACAGTGGTGTAATCTTGGCTCACTGCAACCTCCACCTCCCTAGTTCAAGCGATTCCCCTACCTCAGCCTCCTGAGTAGCATGCCACCAAGCCCGACCAATTTTTATATTTTATGTAGAGATGGGGTCTTGCTATGTTGCCAAGGCTGGTCTTGAACTCCTTGGCTCAAGCCATCCTCCTGCCTCAGTCTCCCAAAGTGCTGGGATTATAAGCACGAGCCACCATGTACAGCCCTTCACTGAAGTCTTCATAGTCTGAAGGCAGTGGTTTGAGACTAGAGAACAGAAAACTGCAGAGAGCCTCATGGACACTAGAAAAAGTACATGGAATAAAAACGGTTCTTGGCAGTAAGCAAAGAAGTTAATGGTTTTCAATGTATGTAGACTATTTGTAGGTGGGAATTGGATGATTGACATCTCTACAGACACTTAAATATGCCCAGGACATATTAGTATGAATTTTACCATGAGTAGATTGTAGGTAAGACATGCAACAACTAGGTAATTGTGAAAGGTGGAAGAAAACAGAATGTTCCACTGAATGGGTTGGCAGTGGAGAAAGGCTTTGGAAGACACACCCTATCCTTGCCATGTGATTCACCAGAACTGACATGAGAAGATGAGGAGGGTGCCAGATCAGTTTGGGAAAGCTTTTCAGGGGTGCTAAAGAAATGCCCCCTTTTGTGTCAACCAGCCTGGCCTCCTCATAAGACTCCTCACCCCTCCCCTTGTCCCCTCCTCTTCCCAATACATGGTCCCTCCCCCTGCTCTCCACTCCCCTATGACAATCCCCTGATGGGGTTCTGTGATGTCTAAGCCCCTCCCCTCAGGCCTACCATTGGCTGTTTAGTGGCTTGCTGACCAATCAGGGCTCAGGGATGTGGGTCAGTACTGTCTTGGGAAGGTTATATATAGGGAGGCCAGGTGACCTGGAGAAGACAGTTGAGAGACACTGATGTGGCGAAGATTATCAGGAAAGCACAAGTCTCTAACCCAGTTGTAGAGGAACAACCAACCACCAACACCAAAGAGGCGAGGAAGAAGGCCCCCTTTCAACCAGGTTCAGAAGCCATCTGAAGGTGAGTAGTGCACCCAGTCTCCTCTTTGTCTTCCCCTGGACTCCTCCCTCCCAAGATGCCTAACTTGTCCTCACCTGGCACAACTCCCACTCCAGGCTGCACCCTTCTCCCAAAGCTAGAATCTCAGGGGTTCATAGCAAGAGTGGGATACTCCATGCCCATTTCACTCACCCCTTCCCTAAAGGCTCCTCAGGGCCAGGAACTAAATACTGCTTCTTGGCAACCCTGTGCAGGGTTTCCAGCTTTCTTCTCTTTCAGCCGGGGGTCTGCCTCTTCCCTCGGTCCACTCTCAGCACCTTCGTTCTGAAGATTTGTTTGAAGTGTGCCGGTCTACTTCATGGTCTGGTCTCTCTCACTGAGAGAAACTCTTCCTGGCTATATCTAGTTGGCTATCTTGGCTCTCCCCTTCTCCCTTCATATTTTGAATGTCCAAGATATTATTCTTGGTTTCTAAACGCTCCTTTTTATGACCTCCTTGTCCTAATTTATATGTGAATATTGTCCTGTGTCTCTGATAAAATTATTTGTAGATTTCTTTGAAGTTTTCTTTTGTTCCCTGCTGTGTCTCTATTTCATTCAACTTTTCTTTTTTGTTGGTTACTATGTTTGCTTTTGGTCTTGTGTTTCACATAAGCAGCTTTCCTTAAATATCTCATAATTCTTGGCCCACTGTCCATGAAATTGCAGTGTAATTGGTGGATCATATTGTTGCTCTAGTTTTAGTTTTTTGAGGAACCTCCAAACTGTTCTTCATAGTGGTTGTACTAACTTACATTCCCACCAACAGTGTATGAGGGTTCTCTTTTCTCTACATCTGCACCAACATTTGTTGTTCTCTATCTTCTGGATAAGCCGTTCTAGCTGGGGTGAGAAGATATCTCATTATAATTCTGATTTGCATTTCTCTGATGATCAATGATATTAAATACCTTTTCGTGTGCCTTTTTGCCATTTGTATGTCTTCTTTTGAGAAATGTTTATTAAAATATTTTGGCTAATTTTTGTTGGATTATAGGATTATTTTCCTATAGTTTGAGCTCCTTATCTATTCTGATTATTAATCCCTTGTCATCAGAGGGGTAGTTTCCAAATATTTTCTCCCATTCTGCAGGTTGTATCTTCACTTTGTTGATTGTTTCCCTTGCTGTGCAAAATATTCTTAACTTGATACGATCTCATTTGTCCATTTTTGCCTTGGTTGCCTGTGCTTGTGGGGTTTTACTAGACATTTAACTTTTAAACTTTAGTTCTTACATTTCTATTCCAGACCTGTTGTTCTATAAAATCTTTGGTTAATAGTAATAAAAATATCTGGTTTCCTATAAAAAGTGATTCTAATGGACTGGCTTCATCAAAATTTAAAATATCCCATCATAGGGATTTCTAATGTTTAAAAATAAAAAACCCTGCAAGGCAGTATAGTGCAATAAGAGAACTAGGTTGTGAGTCAGTAGACATGTAGCTTAGTTTTAGCCAAAAATCCCTGTGTCACCTGGGGTATGTCCCATACTCTTTGCTCCTGAAGTCCCTTCTTTAAAAGGAGTTGAAAGTAGATGTTTACCAAGATATCTCAGTGCTCTGAGACATTCAGAACTCTACTAATAGAAATACTTTTATATGTGTTAGGTTATTGGCTATTTGATATCAGATAGTCCGGGACTTTTAGTCTAGCACTAAAATGTAAAACCAAAGGTATATTGTAAGTAAATCTGGCCCCTCTTAAAGTTAAGTTACATTTAAAACTTGGTCAGACAATAACTTAAACTGAAGAATTTAGTTGTTGTGAAAAGTAATTTTTTAAAGTAGAAAAGTGCCACATTTTATTATCCTCATGACACAATCAGAAAAATAATACCTAGAAATGGAAATTGATTTGTTTAAAATTGAGATAAATACAAAATTGCCAGAGCCATAGAGAGGCCCAGCATCCAAATAATAAATCCAGTACTTTAGAATATGCCGATTAGACTGCATTCAGAGCACTGCACTCTCTGGTTATAGAAATAAAATGATCTCCATATCCACCTTTGGATATATCAATTCATATGATAAAATTGATGTGGTTACGAAATTGAAAAGTCTGAGGTCTTTTTGGTCTCTAATCTTATTTTTGTGCTCATTTACAGACACTCTCAAAGTTAGATTTTAATACTGTCCTATTTCTTCTATTTCAGCTATTTTACTGGCTGCAAAAAAAGCTTCCTCAGGGGAAGGATGATGTAATTCTTACATATTGCTAAAAATGAAGAATTTAACATTACTTTAGAACTTTTGTGTATGATTGATTCTGAGGAAAACATTACGAGTCAAGTGAAGGTGATATTTTTCAAGCCAGTAGTTATGACAAATTGAATTTAGTATTAAAATATCAGGGAAAAGGGAACATTCTGTCTTTTTTGAAGTAGTAGATCCTAAATTCATTTCATAACAAAGAAATGTGCTGACTTGATTGGAAATGTTAATATAAAAAGTTGTAGAATTTACTAAATGATGTTTGTTTTCTCCTGTCTTCATAGATTCTAAATTATTCATATGGATAACTTATGTAATCAACCAACTTATTCAGCAAAAATCATTTTTAAAGGGTTTGTATTGGAATATTTTATCTTCAGATTCTATAAATATCATAGTGCCCAACACAGGTATGGTCAACTGGGTGATTATTTGGAATCCAGATAAAAGGAGAGTCTAATCCTTAAAATGTAAAAATAAACTGTAAGATGGGCATAGTAATATCCCTGTTATTTCTGCGTGAGTCAATATCATTTTCTTACTATCTCATGCTCATCATATGTAAAGGTGTGTCTCCTATATCTAATTGAGGTCTCCCAGACTGTATTTCTGGTTAATTAGCAGGCATGAGACAACGGTGTTTTTTTTATCGTAATGATGTCTGAATAATTCCGCATGAAAATATAACCCAATATGGTATTTTTAAGTGAAGTAGGATTTTAGAAATCTGACCTATTTCTTATTTTACAGATTTGGAAATTTGAAGTCCAAAGAAATTCAGAGACCAGCCTAAGTTTCCATGGTAATTAGTAACTAACCTGTGACTCTTTCCTCCCAAACTGGGATCTGTTCTACTGCATGTCAAAAGTAAGAACTTTTCAGATAAAATTACAAATATTTCTAAGTTTTTCTTGACAATTTCTTTTTCAATTCTACTCTCTTTTCTATTAAAAAACTACACTGGACTGCATCTTTTCCACAAAAATTTTGTAGATAGTTAGCTCATAGGGACTTGTACCATGAATTAAATTCCAATGTCTAATGAAATGATTGGCTATAGAAGGCACTTAACTGTTTTTTTAATATAGCAAATATATTGTTTTTTCCTATAGCAAACAAACAGGTAATTGTCATTATTTTCAGATAATGCATGATAGCTGAGAGAAATCACCTGCTTTTTGATTTGAAAGGTAATCTTTTTAGCTATCTTCAGTTAAACAATTTGGCAATGTGTATTAAGGATCATAAGACTTTTCTTGACCTAATAAATCCATTTTTTTGACTCTAAGGAAATAGTATTATGCATGCCATTTCTTTGACACTATTCTAAAGCAATAGTTTTATGCACAAAAATGGTTAGCACATCATTCTCAATCACAAAAGGAATGTAGGGAGAGAATACGCAAGGTTTAATTACCTCCTTCCATCCACATGGCTGGACAAACAGCACCTACTGTCTGTGATTCAACAGCAATTTGAAGTATGAAGGATCTTTTGAGCATTCATTTCCATTCTCATCTCCTGTGGAACAACTCAAAAAGGACCCTTGCCCCTTTGTTCATTTCAAAATGGATTAATCTGCATTTGAGAGAATATGCAGAAACAACCTAAATGTATAATAGTAGAGATATTTTAGCATAAATTGCTGAATCTCCATACAACTTGTTATTATGCAGCCATTAACATCAGGTTGTAGAATTTTATTTAATAACACGAAGAAGAACTTTATTATAATGGTAACTTCTAAAATCAGACCATAAAATTGTGTGCACAATATGGTCTGAATCATGTAAAACAAATATAAGTAAAAGGGAATATGCCAAGACAGTATTGATGATTATCTCTGCTGAATGAGATTTTTTAAAACGTGTTTTTCAAACTTTTTGTTTTTCTACAATAAGTATGTATTGCTTTTATAATCATAAAAGAGACAAGATGATGTATGTTCAGTTGTTCCAAAATGATTAGAATAAAGTACTTGAAAAATAATGGTGAAAAAGGCTTTGTTTTCTTTCTCATGCATTATTTATAAGGAAAATAATTCCTATCAGTCCCTGTTTTCAAAACGCACAATGTATACTCTTCACACAGTTGCCAATACAATGCTGGCATAATATTGGTAAAAAGCACAAATGATAACTCCAGAGACCTCTCTGTTGATTAACTGATCCTTTGAAAGTACTGAGTTCTAATTAAAGGGTCACTTACTGTCTAACAAAAATAACATTTTATCCATGTCCCCTAATTTCACACAATGAGAACGTAATTTAAATACATATGGTTTTGAAATTTTCAATCTAGTTTGAAGAGGTATTATGTAAATATTTTGAATATTCAATTTAAAGTTCAACAGAATGGAATAGCACCTATTTAACAACCATACTATTCCACTTGGGGGCAAAACAACTTTCACAAGTTTTAATTGGTAGGGACCTTTTTGTACAGAAAGGTTACTTTCATTTGAATAGTCTTCATATTTATGTGGTCCTGACTGCCTTAATAGCTCACAAATCAGCTGATGGATCATCTGTTCCCATTTGATAGATACTTCTCCCAGATGCAGATTAATCTATTTTGAAATGAACAAAGGGGCAAGGGTCCTTTTTGAGTTGTTCCACAGGAGATGAGAATGAAAATGAATGTTCAAAAGGTCCTTCATACATCAAGCTGCCGCCGAATCATAGGCAGTAGGTGCTATCTGTCTAGCCATGTGGATGGAAGGAGGTAATTCAACCTTGCATATTCTCTCCCTAAGTTCTTTTTGTGATTAAGGAGATGCATTTCCAAAATGGTAAGTTGACAGTGTCTGGGCAGCAATAACTGGCGGAGAAATAGTGCACACATCCTACTTCCTGCACCTCATTCTTATAGAAGGCACCAACTAATTAATCATCAGGCTTGATATAGCCCTGTTCTGTCCCTTCCATTCTGTAAATTGTCGTTTTAGCATCTCTTTGCCCTCAGCTACCCAGTCTTTACCTTCCTGCATCATCTTCTCCCTCTGTGTTCTATTCTAACCTTGTAACTCCCCATATAACATCTTTCTCATTTTCCAGAATGAGACCCTTCCAGGTCTCTGATTTGCTTCTGTTTTCATTCCTTGGAAGCTGGTGCTGATTTACCTATGACCCTGACATCTGGCCCCTTCCCCTCACCCTACACAGGGCTCTTATGTAGAGGCTCCCTACAGAGCTTTAGGCAGAGCTGGCTTCAAACATCTGCTGAAATTAACCCTTCACATTTTACCACTGATCAGAGCTAAGCCTAGTTCAAATAAACAAATAATTCGAGTTGAAAGAGATATGTGGATGTTCAACAACAAACCAACATTCAACATTATCCAGAGGGGCCATCTAAATTAGAGCTTATTTTACCACATCAGTCGGAAAGTATATAATTCAAAAACATTCAAAAGGAATCATTTTCTACTCTTGTGCCTGACACTAAACGTTATCCAGTTCCCCAGTACAATGTTGCATATTAACCCATTTTCAAGTATTAGGTGCGAATAAATAGTGCATTCCGATAAGTGAAGAATACAAAATCCCATATTTTGTAAGGCAAAACTGATTGCATCCCATTCAATGTAAAGCCAGGAGGTTTTAGGAAATCAGGCTCGAACATTTTTGTTATGTCTTGAACATTTTTGTTAAGGCACTGTTTTTAGGGCCTGATTGCTTGCATGCACAGGGCAGCTTATAGCTTTTGAGATGCATGCTAATATTGGATATTTGCTGTCTGGTAGATCATTAAGTAATTTATTTCTGGAGGGGTTCAGAAATACTGAAACAATATCACTGAGAGTTTCCACCCCTCACAATATAGATGTGGGGCTTGAGGAGTCAGAAAATCACTCAAAAATAACTTATTTTCTCCTAACCCCAAAAGCCAAGAAGCTAATTCCTTCTTTGTCAGGCAGAGTGGGCCTTGTTCTCTGGTTCTTAGTGATTGAGATAACTAAAATTTGTTTGCGTTTCCCAGCCAGAAGTCTTTCCACTTAATGCTTTCAATACGGAAACACTCTGGTTAAGGCACTGACTAGAATTTAAAATAATTGTTGAGTCTTCAAAATTAAAGTATAAACAAAGAGCAATTTTAAGAATTTGTAAATCCTTCTTCCTGGTTTTGAAGGCTTTCCCTGAGGCTGATATTAGGCAGGGCTTGGTCCTTTTCCTTCGGGGGAGAACCACTAAGTCAAGCTCCCCAGGAGATTTTTTGTTTTGGCTTGACCAGCCATGAGTTTCCTCCACGGTCAAACATTACAGATTCTTAATTTTAACATTCAGAATTAATGATAAATCAGGTTGAGAAAGACTGAAGTTTCACATTTGGGAGCTAGCAAGGTGACTTTTTCTAAGTAATGTATGTAAATGAGTTTAAGGAAATGAGGTAAGCAAGAAACAGGGGAACACAACCAAGAAGACCTGGTCCTAAGGTAAATTTACCTCATCCTTTCAGATGAGTATCATCCTATTTGCATATTATTCCCATCTTTTCCTTGGCACAGACATCTGGTAAGTGTTTTCCCATCTTCATATGTGTTGGTAAATGAAATAACGAAAGTATTTCATTGGAATGGAAATAACGAAAATGCCTCTCTTTTGAAATACTCCTTAAACTTAACTTCTGAATGTCATAGAACAACTCTTAGCCTCTTCTAGAAGTTCTGAGACTTGACTACATTTCTGAACAACTGATTATAGGTTTTCCAAATTTTTGGGGAGTTAATATGTGCATCAATTGCCTAGAGTTTATTTGCAGATTATACTACAGCATTATCAAGCCATCAATCCACATTTACTGATATTCTCACAGCATGCCCAACAGTAAGATAGCATTGAAAAATAGCAGGCCTTGTCCCCATCTGTTACAAAATTACAATCTGGCTGGAGAAGTAAGTCTTAGAGAATGTTTGTAACCACAAATAGATAATTCAATACAAAAAAGATTATCGATATTAAAGGTAGCCAGAGCAGAGCAAAAATCAGGGCTAGGCATAATGAGTCAGGGTTTAACTGAGGAGGTGCAGCTTGAGTGGAATTTAAATGAAGCCGAGATATAGACACAGAAAGAACACAGTTATATCGATAATCTGAAAACAATCATGCTCCCTCCTTTTTACAAAAGCTTCTTTCTGTGATTGCGCCACTACACTCCAACCTGGGAGGCAGAATGAGACCCCCTTTTAAAAATAAATAAATAAGCCGAGAGCAGTGGCTCACACCTGTAATCCCAGCACATTAGGAGGCCAAGGCAGGCAGATCACCTGAGGTCTGAAGTTCAAGGCCAGCATGGCCAACATGGTGAAACTCTGTCTCTACTAAAATTACAAAAATTAGCCGGCCATGGTGGTGATTGCCTATAATCCCGGCTATTCGGGAGGATGAGGCAGAAGAATCACTTGAACCCGGGAGGCAGAGGTAAGCCAAGATCGTGCCATTGCACTCCAGTCCAGGCGACAAAAGCAAAACTCCATCTCAAAAATAAAATAAAATAAAATAAAAATAAATAAATAAAGCTTATTCTGACTCAAAACTGGAAGGTAGAAGAAAGATAGTTAAAGAGTGGTGCATTTCGGTCAGGTGCTGTGGCTTGCCTCTGTAATTTCAGCACTTTGGGAGGCCGAGGCTGGCAAATCATTTGAGCCCAGGAGTTTGAGACCAGCCTGGGAAACATGACGAAACCCCATCTCTACAATAAGTACAAAAATTAGCTGGGCATGGTGGCACAGGCCGGTCGTCCCAGCTACTTAGGAGGCTGAGGTGGGAGGATCACCTGAGCCTAGGAGGACAAGGCTGCAGTGAGCCATGATCATGCCATTGTGTATCAGCCTGTGCGACAGAGTGAGAGCCTCTCTCTCTAAACAACAACAACAACAACAACAACAAAAAAACCCTGAAAAGAAAAAAAGTGGTGCATTTCATTTGATTAATGTGTAAACACCAACTTCCCCAACCCAAACCATGACCTTTTTTCATCAAATAGCTCTGAAATATTGCTGCTGAAATATTTCTGATGAAATGCTGCTGATAAAATAGATTGTTTTGTGTATAGTAGATATTCAAAGTGTTTTTACAGAAGTAAATTGAGAAGTAAAGACAATAGCTTAATGCCTCTGGTTAAGAATAATTTAGTGGAGGCTGGGCACAGTGGCTCACACCTGTATTCCCATTACTTTGGGAGCTCGAGGTGGGTGGATCACTTGAGGTCAGGAGTTTGAGATCAACCTGGCCAACATGGTGAAACCCCATCTCTACTAAAAATACAAAAATTAGCTGGGCATGGTGGTGGGTGCCTGTAATACCAGCTACTCGGGAGGCTGAGAGATAATGGCTTGAACCCAAGAGGTGGAGGTTGCAGTGAGCTGAGATCACGCCACTGCACTGCAACCTGTCTCAAATAATAATAATACAAATAATAATAATAATTATTATTTACTGGAGAAGAAAGGGACTCAGCTTCACAAATATTCAGTAAATAATGCAAGAGCACAAATTTATTGATAGTGATATAGTTGCTTTTTAGTTGTTAATAGATCTGGATAATGTATATACAGCTTTTAAAAAATTTACACCTTAGCAGATAAGCTGTGCCCCAAATATATGATTTGTCTAAAATATAGTAGAATTTAAAAGGATCACTTGTATGCTATCTTAAAAATAAAATATTTACAAATATATTTGGTTTAATTTCATTCACAATATTTCAAACTATGTTGCTGAATGAATGCTGATTAACAAGTTTACTGACCATAAGCAGCAAAATCACCGTGACAAAAAAACTGCCAAAAATATGTCTTTTCTCCAACCAAAATGTTTAATAACTCTTGTTCCTCTTATACCAAAGTAGAAAATTCAGCATGGAAAATGACATAAACTTGTAAATTGGCTTTTAACTGCTTTCTGAAAACACCACAAACGTTATAGTGAATGAGGCAGCCTTTTAATTGTTCTGATTTGTTAAAATCTCCATAAAGTCATCTATTTTATAATTTTCACTTTCCTATGCTCTATTCATTCCCAGAATCATTCATATGGTGTGTAAAACTATAACAAGTAGCTTTATGTGTAGGATATTCCCCTCCTTTGGAGATTTTGATCAGGAAGGAGGTCGCTGTGACAAAGGCTGTGCTCTCATGTGTCCATACTGTTTTCCAAGGACTGACTGGCTTTCTAATAGAATCAGTCACTCAATGTGTAGTTATAACACAGAGAGTCAAGATGTTTTATTTCCCTCAGCATTGCATCCAGGCCTTCCAAATTCTTACTTCAGTTCCACAGTTTTGCTTAGCTCCCTTTGCTAACCTGTCTTTGTTTTGATCCTTCCTCATTTGTGCCTTCATGATATATAAAACCATTGGACAATGCATTCATTTACTTCACTTTTTTTTCTGTTTTTTGCTTTTCATAAATGTTTTCCATCTTGTCCCATTGAATTTTGTCAGTATTATAGAAACTGTTAACTGCAACAATAAACACAGTCCTAAACTTCATCTCATCTGTTCTCAATGGTACATTAATAAGTGTTCTAATTATGTTTTACTCCATATAGTATTGTGCTCCGTGTTTTACAAAATCATGTTTTAACCTTTTGCTTATAAGTACTCTTCTTTAAAATTTAGAAAAGAAAATGTAATTTAAAAAGATGGAATCTCTTTTGAATACAAAACAAATTCAGAAGTTGCTAAACCTACAATTAGGTAATTGTGAGCAAAATTAGCTACTGGCTGTTTGTTCTAAAGTAACAAGTGTTTGCCTGTGTCAGTAATTATTTCTACATAAAATTTAGCACTTTTGCATTTTGACAATCAATTAAATCATGCAGTTAATTTACACATGATAATTAGTCATGAAAAAACAAAATGCAAATAAAGAAAACTTAGAAAAGCCCTCATAAAGAGTAAACTTTCTAGCCACGTATGAAGATGAGCCTTGAGCAACCATCTAAAATACCTTTTATAGAACTAGTTATACAGTTAAGGTGAGAGATAACTGAGAATTGTCTGCCCTGTGCTGTATGTTCTGGCTTCCCCCAAAAATCCCAGGAATCCCTGGTGATACAGGACAGGTTTAGAGCTCCCTGAATGCCCAACTGTTTCTCTCTGGGTGCTTTCGGTCCCTTTCCCCTTCAAAATACAATGTCGCTGGGAAGTGATTTGTCATGTCTCCCAATACCCCATCCTCCCTGATCTGGCCATAGGTTCCAGGCACTGGAGATATAACAGTGAACAAAAGAAAGCCCCTGCCCTGATGGAACTGACTTTCTAAAGGGAAAAGACAGAACAAATACACAAGTAAGTACA
The DNA here is from genome assembly GCA_963574635.1 of Cheracebus regulus. Lineage (NCBI taxonomy): Eukaryota > Metazoa > Chordata > Mammalia > Primates > Pitheciidae > Cheracebus > Cheracebus regulus. Next base: position 19,917 of record CAUYQU010059510.1, read on the forward strand.
CAAAATTTTAGGTAGTGATAAATTCTGTCATGAAAAATAAAGTAAGAGAAGGGAATTGAAATTGAGAATTGGAGCTTACGTCAGTGGTTGTTCCAAAAGGGCTCTTTAAGGAGGTTGTATTTCATCAGAGATCTGCAAGAAGTGAGGTGGTGAGTTATGCAAACGTCTTGCGGGAAAAGACCTCCTCAGTGAAGGGGCAGCAAGGCACTTTCTTCACAAAGTGGTAGGAAGGAGTGCCCAGGGAAGGGAGAAGAGTCCCTCATAAAACTATCAGATCTTTTGAGAACCCACTCACTATCACGAGAACAGCATGGGGGAAATCGTCCCCCACGATCCAGTCACCTCCCTCCACACGTGGGGATTACAGTTTGAGATGAAATTTGGGTGGGGACACAGAATCAAACCATATCACTGTTCCTTTATACTTTAATCATTTTTCTATTAGGCTTTCTGTCTTTTGTGTGTTGCTTTCTACAAGTTTCTTATCTAGCTTAAATGTTAGTTCCTGTTGGTTTTAGATACTATAAATATTTTCTCCCGTCCTGCCATCCATCTTGAATTGTGTTCATAGTGTCCTTCACTGAATAGAAATCCTTAATTGTAATGTAATCAAATAAATTAATATTGACTTCATATTTTTGGTTTTGGAGTCTTATTTAAGAAATCGTTTCCCATTCCAAGACAAAAACAATACTTTACAATTTCTTTTTAGCTGTTACCATTTTTTTCCTTTCATAATTCCTCTTTTTTTTTTTGAGATGGAGTTTTGCTCTGTCCCCACAGGCTGGAGTGCAGTGGCAGGATCTCGGCTCACTACAACCTCCACCTCCCAGGTTCAAGTAATTTTCCTGCCTCTGCCTCCCGAGTGACTGGGACTACAAGTGAGCACCACCATGCCTGGCCAATTTTTGTATTTTTACCGAAGATGGGATTTCACTATGTTGGCCAGGCTGGTCTTGAACTCTGACTTCAGGTGAGCAGGTCACCCACCTTAGCCTGTCAAAGTGCTGGGATTACAGGCATGAGCCACCATGCCTGGCCCATGATTACCCTTGAAATCATCTGGAATCCATATAGGTTATTAGATAGAAACATAGTTTGATTGTTCTGCACCTAATAAGACAATTTTCCCAGCACTGTCTACTAACTAATCCATGTATTTCTGTAACCTGTGATGCCACATTTATTGTATCTTATAATCTCATGCATAGCTGGGTCTTGCTGGGTCTCTGAGCTCTTCATTCTGTACTGTGGTCTAACTAAATTTCACAATATCTTTAGCATGACTTTAACTTCATTCTGTAGGCATTCACCTTCATCATTTTCTTCATTGCAGTGAATAGAATAACTTACCTGAGAAAGGAAAAGCAAAGAAGCCGGTCTTACAAGATGAACCTGAGAGGAAGCTCACCTTCTGGATTCAGTGGTGTTTAGCTACACTGGGAAGAGCGTTCACTTCAGTATGACATGAGTGCTGAAGGTTCCTTGCAGAGTTAAAAGCTCAGTCCACTTACCAAGAACCTTCTCACTTTTCTTCATTCTAAAGGGCTTCTGGCAATTTCCTTCCCTATGGGGCAGCCAGGAACTCATGTCCTACACTGTTATAAACCAAGAAGTTTGATACACTTCTAGCAAGTCCAGTGGGAACCAGACTTTCTCAAATAGCTTAATTAAATAATGGCTATTGTTAATTTACTCTAGTATCCCATTGGTTGTCTACAGAGATTTCTATTATCCAACATCAGTAGTGAGAATAAGGCAGGTGTTATTAGAAAAGCATGAAATTAGGACATATAAATGCCATTAGGCTGTATTTAATAGAATATTCACGTCTATTCATTTTATAATTATTTTTTGTATCTTCTAGTTAGTTAGCCACTGGCCAGCCATTAGGAGTATTTATTAACTGTGTTTCACGGTAATCTTGTGTCATGTTTAAAATAATCATAATGGATATGTATTTTGCTTATTTTATCTCCAGCCACAAAGCCCACCCTTGGTTTGAGCTAACTGGTGCATGATTGTCTGCACCTGCAATACAATGAGACGTTTGTGAGTAGGGAAGCCAGTGTACAGCTTCTGCATGTTTTCTCATAATCATCAATTTCCTATCTTTCTTTTTCCTTTCATTTCTGGCATTCACACTGGCTCCCACTTCTAGACTCTTTTATATCAAAATTTTGAGATAAAATTCACCCTTTTAAGACATACAATTCAGTGTTTTTTCAATGTATTCACAAGGTTGTGTAAATATCACCATTATGTAATTCCAGAACATACTCATCACCCTCAAGAGAAACCTCATGGACATTAGCAATCACTGCCCAGTCTCCCTCCTCCCAGCTCCTGGAAACCACTAATCCACTTTCTATTTCTCTGGATTTACCCATTCTGGACATTTCATATAAACAGAATCTATTTTTTTAATTATGGTAAAAACACATCACATGAAATTTACCAGTGTAACCATTTTTAAGTGTACACTTCACTAGCATTAAGTACGTTCACATTGTTGTGAAACCAATCTCCAGAACTATTTGTATCTTGCAAAACTGAAATTCTCTCCCCATTACACACTAACTCCCCATTCCTCCCTTGCCCAGCCCCTGACTGTTACCATTCTACCTTCAGTCTATTTGAATGTGACTAATCTAGGGACCTCATATAAGTTAAATCACACAGTATTTGTCTTTTTTGTGACTGGTTTATTTCACTTAGCATATGTTTTCAAGGTTTATTCATATTGTAGCATCAATCAGTACTTCATTTTTATGGCTGAATGATATTCTGTTGTATGGATATACCATATTTTGTTTATCCATTCATCAGTTGATGAACATTTCAGTTGTTTTCACTTATTGGCTATTATGCATAATATGAATAAGGAGCATTCATGTGCAAGTATTTCTTTGGATGTAAATTTTTAATTTTCTTTGTCATATACCTAGGAATGGAATTGCTGGGTCCTATAGTATCTCTGTGTCAGATATAGTATCTGACTATATGTCAGATACTATATATATACTATATATCCTATAGTATCACCTTTTGATGAACCACTAGACTGTTTTTCACAGCAGCTGCACCATTTTACATAACTACTAGCAGTGTATGAGAGGTCCAATGTCTCCACATCCTTATCAACACTTGTTATTAGTTGTCCTTTTGATATCCATTCTTGTGGGTTGCAGCAGGGATTCCCTGCCTCCCTAACCCTGAAGTTTCTGATCTGACTTAGGGCAGAGGGGACCAGGTGAGAGGAGATTATAGTTGTTCCAAAGGTATACTGACAGGAAGACTAGTAACTGGATCAATTTTATTTTTAACAAAAACTCTGTTTTCTATTTGAAAAAGATCACTCTGAACACTCACTTTTTGCTTGATTATAATAATTACGTGACCAGACTGCTTAAATAATGTTATGGTAAGCCAGAAGGGAATGATCATTGGAGCAGGTCTGCCCTGGATTTGTCCTGCCTCTTTGGATGAGTGATTGAACTTCTGAGTGTTTTTCTCTTCTTTAAAATGAGGTAAAAATCATGATAAAATGAAATGTTTTATGTAAAAGAACCTGCACACATTTTCAGAATATGTCCATGATAAATCTCTATTTCGTCATTCTTTGATTGTTAATGACCTGGCTTGTTATGAAAATTTCATTTGATTTTAGCCTTTAGATATTCCTTGTTGATGTCTGCTGGCTTTCTGTTGCAAATAACACAGAGAAAGAGGAGAATAGTTAACAGAAGAGCATTTTGTTGATTTTTTAAAAGAAGGGATATTAGAGTCCTACAGACTTCAGTATTTTTGAAGCTTCATAGTATTGAGACAAGCTGTGCACCTTAAACTGTTATAGTTGTCATGGTAAGTGATTTTTTTTTCATAGCAAGTAAAGCCACAAATAATTCCACAAATGCTGAAAAACAAAACAAAACAAAACAAAACCAACCAGAAGGCAAAAACATGGCTGGCTCACAGCCTTTAGGTGAAGACATTTTCTCCTATAAAAACATTTTAAAGTTCTGTGCCTACAGCCTATGTTTTTGGTTTAAGCTACCCCAAGATTGCTTGGGCAGTAGTAACTGCTTCAGAATGAAAAGAGGTAGTGCCCCAAGGCTCTGTACTTGGGCTGACTGGGCCAGTTCTAGGGTCTCAGTAAATCAATTTAAAAAATGGACACAGTTAATCAAACTGGATACCAGTTTAAAAAGATGGACGAGATGACATAAATGGCATGGAGCCAGGGGGCTCTCTGGTTGACTTGAACCAGGATGTTTCCTATTGCAGAGGCACAGGAACATAGTTTAGAGATGGCCCAAGTTGCCTGCGATCTCACATAAAAAGATAATTTGCAACCATGGCTGGAGCTAAGATGTTGCAAGTGGAGTGCCCAGGACATAACATTTAAGGAGGCGTTTACTCTCAGGGTCATACAACATTACATGGGCTGTTTGGATATGTAAAATGTGTGATGCTAAGGCAGCTCACAGGAGAAATTGATCTGGGCTACTGTAGCACTAATTCACAATATTAAATTGATCCTCTCCCTTCCCCCTTTCCTATTCGCCCACCAAACCAGGGCCTGATGCTGTTAGAAGCTTGAGAAGACAGGGAATCCCCCATATGGTCCCTGCCCTCTGTGAACTACCAGACAGCAGTACACATAATTCTGAACCCAGGTCAAAGAGATGTAGAAGTGGCTCTAAGTTGTGAAGTCTTGGGCAGGTGAGAAATGTGGCATGGTTAGCACAGAAGCTGTACTTTAGGAGGCAGGAGACATGAAATGGGGAAGGAGGCTTTGGATTAGTTCAGGAAGGCTAAGAGAAACTAACACCTATCATGTCCACTATTTGCCAAGCAAAGCGAAGGCCTCCTGGGTTTTGATGACTGGATAGAGAAGAGAAAGCCAGAACAGTTAAAGGACCATTGCCACGGTCTAGCCCATAGATCTACACTAGGGGTCCAGGCCAATGACTGAATCTCCCACCTGAAACTCACTGGGATGTAGAGTCTATATGGAAGGATTCTTGTGCCCTGTATATTCCTCATTTTCTTACTAAAGAACTGCATAGAGTTTGGAAGACATATTCGGCCGAAAAAATCCTTTTTTAAAAAATTCATGGTCATGTCTATTTTTGTCACCTTTATAAAAATAATAAGCTTGGCCATGGGAAATTAGGATCAAGCCTCATTCTGCCTCTCCTGTGATGTGCAGCAAGACCCATCTGGAACGTCCTAGAAACTCTGACTGCCTGGCTGTGCATGAGCATGGATGTATCATGTACCCATGTGAGAGACCTCTTTGATGAGTAATAAGAGGAGAAAGTGGCGTAAATGGCATAGAGCCAGTAGGCCCTCTGGTCAACTTGAACCAGATTGTTTCCTATTGCAAAGGCCCTAGGAGCACTCCCTTCTTTCCTTTCTTACTGGAGACATCACACTAACCTGTGGCCTGGAGCTGCCTGTTGCTGGCCAGGCTTTTCTGACAGTCTTTTTTTCATTCCCATTAATTCATTCATTTTGCATCTACTTGTTGATTTTATAAACTCGAATGGAGCCTCTCTATTATGCAAACCTTTGCCTGGCATTTCCATCTCTTCCTGAAGGTGTGGTAATCTCCAACTTACTAGCTATACTGTATACCTAAGTAGGGTTTAGTTTTGCCCATTTTTAAATTCATGTAAATAGAATCATGGAGTGTGTACTCATTGGGGCCTGGTGAATGGCTCTCAGAACTGTGTCCACAAGATTCATTTAGGTTGATGTGTGTAGCAGTAGTTTGTTCGTTTTTGATGCTATATGGGATTCTGTTGTATGAACACAGCACAATTTTTCTTCTTTCTGTTGTTGATGGACATTTGGGTTGTTTCGAGTTTGAGGCTATTATGAACAGTGCTGCCATGAACATTCCTTGTACTTGTCTCTTGGGGCACAGGTGCACACATCTCTGTAGGGTAAATATCTAGTAGTGGAATTTCTGAGTCACAAAAGTTTGGATTTCTTCAACTTTATTAGATGAAGTCAAACTGTCTTCCAAAGTGCTGCACCAGTTTTTACTCCTACCAGTGTATGAGTATTTCAGTTGTTCTGTATTCTCACTGATACCTGGTATTATCAGCCTTTGAATTTGAACTCATTCTAGTAGGTATGTAGTGGTACCTCAGTGTGGTTTTAATATGCAATTTTAGCATGTTTATGTTATATTGAGGGGAAGGGAGTGAGGATGATGGTGATGTAGAAAAAACCAGGATCTTGTCACATGACCAGGAAGGACTAGGTGCACAGACATACTGAAGGGTGATTAGAGAGGAATTTATTGGGCAAAAAGGATCAAAGGAAAAAAAAATAACTTTCAGCAAAGTGAGATGGAGTTCTGCTGATAGACCCTCCACTTCACAGATTGATTCCCAGGTCACCATGAGCTGAAAAGAGCAGGCTCCTCCCCTGCATAAGGCATAAATTCCCCGTAGCTCCACCCACTTCCTCCAGTACACATGTTGGGCTCTAGTCCACTGTGGGCATGCCCAGACAAGCCCTGGGCAGGTTTCCTCATCTTCACAAAGGTGTCTGATGTAAATACTTGTTGGGGTGGGTTGGAGATCCTCCAGGGACCCCCTTTTTATCTGCCTAGGCATTTGGCTCTCTCATTCCCCCCTCTAAAGAAATACATCTAACTGCTGTTAGAATAAGGATAAGGATAAGGATAAAGAGTGACCTTAACTGCTTCCTGCTGACAAGGGCTGCTGTTTTGGAAAACCAGCAGTCAGAGCTCCCTCAGAGGCCCATCTAAGGATCCCTGGCAAAAGGGACCATTGTTTGAGGCTCTGGTTGCATGACAGCTTGGAGTTTGCTGGCCTGAAGGTGAGAAGAAACAAACTGGGTTATTAAAAACATGTATTAAAATGAAACAAAGGTCCAGGGTAAGAACAGTTCAAAAATCCCCAGGCCTTTTACCAGTTTGCATGGGGAGAGGAGGCCAAAAGCCTGGCTGCAAAACAAAAACAAAAAAACAAAAACAAGAAACAAAAAATGGTTTAACGTTTGGGAAATTAACATTTCCGTTTGGACAATACATGTGAGGGGAATGTCCCATAGGATGGAGATACAATTACCTATCAGTGAAGAGAAGACAGAGGAGGAATAAAAGAAGACAGTTTTTTGTTTGTTTGTTTTCAGAGGACTCCCAGGGGTTCAGGATGCATTCCAAAGGGTACAGACTTAAGAAGAATGGCTACTCTTCTAGAAAGAGGAGAGCAGGCTTCCAAGGCTCCTTTCTCTAGCTAGCAATTACGTAAGGTATATGAGGGAGGGAAAGTGAGGTATTCTTCTTTCTTTCCTCCATCCTTATATCCCTGAGTCTTGGTGACTGCAACAAGGGGCTGTCCATGGGTGTCAAAGTGGCTTTCACCCATGTTAACAGAGGAACCTGGGAGTGGGAGTATTCGCTCTTACCCACATATGCCCTATCTCCCCAACTGTCAGTAGCTTTTGAATTCCCAAAACCTCATTTATGCCATGGATACTAGCATGGCCTTTATCCATGAAACAGGAAGCGTGGCTTAATCGGCAGGAATTAGCCACACTCACTTGCACTGTGCCATTTAACTTCCATTATCATTTTCCTCTGGATTCCTCAGATCCAGTTTTCTTTCCTAAGGCTTTGATCTGAAGCTTGGAATTGAGTTCGGGACAAAAATAGGTCTTGGGGGTGGGGTGGGGTTTGCATGGACTCCTTATCATAAGCCAAATGCTAAGGTGAAGCTGTGGAATTGAGTCCTCCTCCAACAAGGGAGAGAAAAGGATGTTTTGTAATGTACTCAGATAACTGATGGCTAGTTATGCTTGCTAAGATTTGGGTGCATGGGGCTTGGCTTTGGTCAGTGCCCTTGATCATACCTTTCGAAAAAGGAAACCTCTGGGTGATGGGCATCCTATTTATTCCTATTGCCCAACAGGATTTGCAGGAGAATTACTCAGAACTAGAACATTGATCCAGGTTTCTACATTACCTATCCCTTTTGTTCTTTCTGAGCTGCTGCTGGAGATTGCTGGTAGGTTCACAGGAATAAGCAGGGTTAGTCTAAAATGTAGGCAAAAACTTAAAAAAAAACCCCTAATGATTCTAGAGTTTAATGACAAATGTATGATAAGTTTTGAAACACAATTTCTCCCTCTCTCCAGTCCTCATTTTTGTTAAAATATAAATCATAATAGGACTAAATTGTCTGCAAAATAGTCGTTAGTTTTATATTTGACCCAATTATTTACATAAAGTGCAGCAAGAATAATTATTTCTATATAGGCCTTTTAGATCAGCCTTGATGGAACTTTTTTCCACAAGGAATCTCAGATAAGACCTTTGAAAGCTGAGCCCAGCCATGAGTTTGTATCCTTAAATACCCATGAGTTGGGTGATCTTCTCATCTTAAGGTCCCAAGATAAACTCAGAGCTCCTTAGCCTGTCAGAAAGTTACATTCTTTACTTACCACAGGTCAGGCACCCTGTACTGGGACTGTGTAGACAAGGGTATGGGGCCAGTTTCCCAAGGGGCTTTTCTCAGCTCTGCAAGTTGAGATTGACTCCTTAAAGGGAAGTATACCCTTCCAGTCAAAGCCTTGGTAAAACAACCAGTTTCTCCAATTGCATCATGTTGCAAAAGAAAATGGATTCTTATTGCACTGATGCAAACAACTATATTGCCATGAGTTAAGAATACTCACAACTAGCTTCCAAATTCTGGAGAAGCCAGGCAGAGAGAGAGAGACAAATATACTCCAAATTTTGTTCACAGGAGTGTATCTTACTCAATTATTAAAGGCTCTAAATAGTTCAAAATGTTTTCTTGACTCTGAAAAACAAAACAAGCATCAGCAACATTTTAAACAAAAGTCAAAAAGATTACTCCAGTTTTCTATTAGTTCAGTTCATTCAGGTAACTCTTGTTTTGCTTAATATTCATGAACATTTCAGCTCTTCATGAGTCCTGTACATTTTCCCTTTATTCCAATGTCACAGTCCCCAAAGTTATCAGAAGCCTGCATTTCAGAGCACTTGTTAAAGTTCTATAGCTGATTATAAACCATATTTTGAAAAGGATCAAAACAAGACAACAACTGTCTGTGAATAACAAAATGTCCAGGGTAGTTCCAGTTAGAAACACAATTGACAAAAATGTTTGGTTATCTCTGTGGTTTACAATAACTTAACATTACAACCTTAATTGTGATTGATAGCATATACTTTAGACATTAGAATTTTAGAAATCTCATACAATTTTGGAACATATATTAGTATCATTCACCAAAATATAACCTAAAGAAGACTGAACACCATTTTGGCAATCCTATGTAATTCAACATATCAAATAATCCTGTTTGCTTCTTTTTTAGGTACTCCAGGGGCTCTCTGTAGCATCCAAACGCCAGGCATCAGGAAAGACAATTTTGAAACTGAGGGTTTGATTTTGGGAAGCCTGTTAAATATGTTGGAGGTTTACAACATTTGATGTTGTGAAATAGAAATCCAGATTATCATAAGTTATTTATTTTGCCAAAATGACTTAGAAATTTGAAAAGCAAAAAGCTTTTACAACCCTTTACAAATTTTGCTAAAGAGCAGATTGGTGCCTTAGTACCTTGTTGTGCTTTTATTTCAATGCTCAATTTACAGCAAAACCATATAACATCCTTTTGAATTTAGTAAGTTCACACACAAAATTTATTTGGTAAGATTAATTTTTGCAATCCTTTCACAACTTGTTTGACCTTTTAGCTTTACCTTGGCTAACTCAAAGTAATCCTTTAACCCTAGGCAAGAATTTACATTTCCATACCTTCTTATGATCTTATATTAAAAACACATTTTACTGTTCTTACACACTTCGCATGTAAATTTATTTCTAGCAGTTTCAATTACATGTTATAATGGTAGATCCTAGACATTTTTAACTTTAATATAATACCTGATAAGTTGTTCTAATTATGTGCTAGGTGCAGCCAACTTTTGACTCTGTCCATCATAATTAAGTGTGGTTAGTTCCATATGTCCCCAGGCCTTACCAGTTTTAAAGTAGGCAAGTTAAATAGTTCTCAAAAACCAAAAAATCAATTTATAACCTTAAAACATTTAGCAAACCTAGCATCTGACCTGCATAATTTAGTTCACTTATTAATATTTTGACAACATCTGCACTTTACCAATAACCTTTAAGGTTGTTTCTATTTCTCAAATATTACAGTCACTTGAACTAAAAGGTACCAGAGCTCTATCGTCCCTTTAAAAAAAATTTTGATCCAAGCACTTATCTTCCTTTAGGCCAATTAATTAGAACTCTTTTCATAGACACCACACATACAACACATATATAACTATACAGACAGGTAGAAGAAAACCCGGTAGCCATAAGATTTTTTGTTTGGCAATCTCCTATTTGGATTATTGGCATCCCAGTGGAGCCCTTTAAGATACAGGGCTCAGAAAACATGTAGCTTCTAAGGCCTAATAAACAGACATAGGTGTGGCCAAAACAGATTTTGAGAGGGATCTACCTGCTTTTAATTCCTGGGGTTCCATGAGGAAAACAGAAGTCTTCTGCCTCTGATGTGTGCATTAAGAGTGGCAAGGGAAAATGGAGAAAAACAATTCAGTCGACTGAGAAAACACCTTTTTCCAGCAAAACAAGGTCCAAGAAAAGAAAATATACCTATAACTTGGATATCCACTTTTAAATATACCTATAACTTGGATATCCACTTTTAAATATACCTATAACTTGGATATCCACTTTAATTAAGCTGAGTGCTTTTTAAGAAAATCATTTTAACTCCCTTATTATCCAACTTCAGCCATGCCAAGTGGACAATACTTCTGGCTTTCAAACTTTACTAAAGGCTCAGAGAAAGGAAAATACAAGGCAATTAGTGGAGGGAAAGAGAATCAACAAATAGCAAAGGATGCACAGATATCAAACTAGAAAGGACTCATTCCCCAAGACAGGATTGAATCTGGGCCACCACTGTAAAATGGCAGAGGCTAAACAAAGCATTGCCATGTGGTTACAGGTCATGCTCCCAATGAGGTAAAACAAGATAGAGGCCTGCCACAAAGTTAGCTATGTAACACATGGAAAGACACACAAAGTACACCAGATTGGCTACAGCTCAAGACCACTTTCACAAATCCTTTTTCATAATTAAAACTTTACAGAGAATATAAACAGTGATCTTTATCATTACTGGCCTAGTAAAACTTTTTTTTTTTTAAAGAATAAAAAACCTTATTTAAAAGTTAACTCATAACCTGCTAAGAGAAAGAAAGAAACCTTAAAGTGCAGGGCTGTGTTAACTGCTGACAGGGTAGAGAAAAAGAAAAAAAGTTTAAAGTGAAGGGCTGGAAAGATGTCTGGGGGAAGAACCCTTATAATTATGCCAGTGGGCTCTTCCAACAAGAAGAGAAACTTAAGAGCGGAGCTGGGGAGCTGCTGGTCCGCCTGTCCATCCTAGAGAAAAAAAGGAAAAGGCTCACATTGCCGACGCACAAGCATGATGTGAATAGGGGAGGCATAATTTCCTCTACACTCAGAAGAAGTCTGAGGACAAAAAGGCTTAGAAGTGGAAGGAAAAAAGATTTTTTTGATTTGCATGTTATTCACTCTTTCTCATATCCCCGTACAGGCCACCAAAAATGTAGGAAAAAACCAAGTTCTTGTCACATGACCAGGAAGAATTAGGCACACAGACACATTGAAGTGTGATTAGAGAGGAATTTATTGGGTGAAAAGGAAAAAAGAAAAAAAAAAAAACTCTCAGCATAGTGATATGGACAGGCCCTCCGCCTCGCACACTGATTCCCAGGTCACCACATGAGCTGAAGAGAGCAGAATCCTCCTCTGCATAAGATGTGAATTCTCTGTGACTTAATCTATTTCCCCCATTGCATATGTTGGGGTCCAGTCCACTGTGAGCCTGTCCAGTCAAGCCCTGGGCAGGTTTCTTCGTCTGCACACAAGCATCTGATGTAAACACTGTGGGGCAAGTCAGAGACCCTCCAAGGACCCCTTTTTATCTGCCTAGGCATTTGGCTGTCTCAGTGAAAAGTGTTGTAGGTCTAAGGCCAAGAAGCAGACCACCACAGGATAGGAGGACGGAGACTTAAGGAACAGTAGCATGAAATAAACTTGGTCAGCTTTGCCATGCTTACAGTTTGCCAAAGAGACTTTACCCACCATTATGAGTCATGGCACTCAGGAGGAGTTGGGAAGCATCATTAGTCCTGTTAGTTCAGATTCTTGGCAGCCCACTGAAATCAGGAAAGTCAAGACATACCAAAGAAATCAAATTCTGTTCTCATTATACACCCAGTTAGAAAACAGTCCACCCTCCACAAAAGGCAGAAGTAAAGCAATGTCAGCTGAGACAGAAGAAGGCTGACCTCAGAACTTAGTTCATTGTGTTATGTTGAATGTCTTGAGTTTCAAGTTGCAATGGAAAGACCATACTCTTCTTCGGTTTTGTTACCATTCTGTCTCTAGGCAAAACAGTACTGGCTGTTCCTGGAAGTCTGAAAATGTGTAAGTGCAATCTTGTTCATGTTTCTTACCAATATTTTCAGTCTCAAGGCTTTATGTGCTCCCTAGTAGTACTTGCTATGAAGTTAAGTGCCTTGCCCTCATACTGTGCAGGGTTATGGAACCCCAGGATGCACAGAGCCTTCCTTCCTGTTGTTTTTCTAGTATATCCCAGCTGACTACATCTTTCTTACTACATTTCAGTGGCTCCTGAGAGACTTGAGGATCGAACCTCCAAACAGCTTAAAGTTGATTGTTTATCCCGTTCAGACTTTTATTTATTCATTCACAAAATATTTATTGAGAGACAACTACATGCAAGATTTCAAGGTCTTGCATGATCTGGCCCCTCCTTACATTTCTAGATTCATCTTCTTCCACTTGCCCTTCATACTCTATGCTCCAGGCCAAAAGAATGATCTCTGGTTCCATTAGCAGGATGTTTGATGACTTAGTGACTTTGCACATGCTATTTTTTCTGCTTGGAAAGCACTTTCATCACTTTTTTTGTTTGGCTTGCTACTTGAGACTCATCAGGACTCAGCTCTGTAATCACCATCACCCCCTCTGAGAAGCATTGCTAGAACTGCTGCCTTCCTCCCCATCTCTGTGGTGTTACAGTTCCCCCAGTGCAAACAGAGGCCCCTGTACCCTCTTTCACTACAACCCTCCCCTATTATATTACATTGCAACTGTTATTCAATCAACTGTCAACCCTCACTTTCAAGTCTATGAAATCTCTAGAAGGCAGAGATTAGGATTTCCTCATTTATGAATCCTCAGGGCCCAGGCCAGAGTATTGGCCACCATCTCTGAATGCTAAGTGAGTGAAAGGATAAGGCCAGACTTCCCTCAAAGAGCTTGCCAGGCAGGTCGCAGGAGCTGTCACCATGGGGAGGGGAAGGGACAGGACCCTGTTTCCAGTGAGCTATGGTGGAAGATCCTACTTGGCCTTTTCTGACATTGGCTTGAAGGGGAGATTGGTGTGCCTTTGCTGGCTGGAATGAAAGGGGGGTCACAGTATTTTTTCTGTGGTATGTAGCTGGATTAGAGAAGTTATTGCCCAAATGTTTTCTGTCCTAGGCACCCCTTTCCTGGTCCTTTGACTGGAAAGAGCAAGTTTTTGTTGGAGCTTTTGTCTGCACCCACTGGTGTTTTCAGATTGCTAGTTTCTTCAGCTCCAAGTTTGGGATCTGTGAAGCAGAAAGGAAACCCACAGAAGTCACCACTGAGTAGTTCCATGGCTCCTGAAGTCCCTAAAGAGTCAACTTTCTTCTTTCTACCTTTCACAGTCTACTTCTGTTTTATACCTAATGTCCAGGGGTTTTAGTTGTACTTAGTGGAAGAAATAGGGAGAAGTATGTCAACTCCATCTTCCCATAAATGGAAGTCCCATAATTGATTTCTTTCCCCCAGCTTTAGTGAGGTATAATTGATAAGTAAAAATTATATATACTTAAGATATACACCTGAATGTTTTGATATATGTATATACTGTGAAATGTTAAATGATTTACATGCCCATCACCTCACATAGTTACCATTTCCTTTTACTATTTATTTATTTATTTTTATTTTGGTTAGAACACTTAAGATCTACCCACAATGGATTTTTGTACATTGACTTTGTAACTTTTGACTCTCCTATATTTACTCCTTAAATCTAGCAGGTTTTTTGTAGATTCTGTAAGATTTTCTATGTACATATATATGTCATCTGTGAATAGTTTTGCTTCTTATAATCTCTTTGTCTTATATTTCTTTATTATTATTATAGTGAATCGGCCCTCTAGTACAATGTTGAATAAAAGTAGAAAGGACATATTTGAATAGTTCCCACTCACAGAAAAAGTAGTCTTTTACAATTGAGTCTTATTTCTGATCTTAGGAGGAAAGCTTTCAATCTTTCATCATTAAGTACGATGTTAACTGTAGGTCTTTTTTAGATGCCCTTTGTCAGGCTGAGAAAATTTTCTTCTGTTCCTGGATTGTTGACTATATGTTTATGTTTATATAAGGAATGGATGTTAAATGTTGTCCATTTTTATTTCTCTTTAAATTAGCCTCTGGCTTTTCTCCTTTATTCTGGTGACTTACATTAACTGATTTTCAAATGCTAAACAAAGTTATTGTGTTTATGGGATAAATTCTTTATGGCCATAATGTAGTATCCTTAGTTTTTAATTTTAAAATTCATTTTATTGTAGTAAATATACATAACAAAAAACTTACCACTTTAACAAGTTTTAAGTGTTAAGTTTCGGGTGATAATTACATTCACATTGCTGTGCAACCACACTGTCAACCACCTCAAGAACTTTTTCATCTTCCTAAACTGAAACTCTGTAGTCATTAAACAAGAACTCCTCGTATTGCCTCCCCCAGCCACTGTCTCCATGTGTTTGACTACTCTAGATACCTCCTACAAGTGGATTCATACTACATTTATGATTTTGTGACTGGTTTACTTCACTTAGCATAATGTCCTCAAGATTCATGTTGCAGCATGTGTCAAAATGTTCTTCCTTGGAGTGCAGTGGTGTAATCACAGCTCACTTAGCTCACTGCAGCCTCAAACTCCTGGGCTCAAACAATCACCACATCTCAGTCTCTCAAGCAGCTAAAACTACATGCTTGTGCCACCACAGCTTACTGATTTAAAAATTAGTTTGGTAGAGATGGAGTTCTTACTATGTTGTCCAGTCTGGTCTTAAACTCCTCAGCTCAAGGTATCCTCCCACTTCAGCCTCCCAAAGTGCTGGGATTATAGGTGTGAGCCACCATGCTTAGCCAATCCATTGTTTTTATATATCATATTTTGTTTGTCCATTCATCTGTTGATGGACACATGTGTTGCTTCCACTCTTTGGTTAGTGTACATAATGCTGCTATAAATATGGGGGCACAAATATCTGTTCAGTCCCTACTTTCAATTTTTTGTGTATGTACTCAAAAGTGGAATTACTGAATTATGTGATAATTCTATGTTTAGCTATGTGGGGTGCCAGCATACTATTTTTGTTTGTTTGTTTACAACAGCTGCACCATTTTACATTCCCACCAGCAATGCACAAGGGTTCCAGTTTCTCAGCGCCCTCACCAATGCTTATTATTTTCTGTTTTTTAAAATAACACTTATCTTAATGGATATGAAGTGTTATCTTATTGTGGTTTTGATTTGCATTTCCCTGATTATTAGTGATGTTGAGCATCTTTTCATGTGTTTCTTGGCTGTTTGTATAGCTTCTCTAGAGAAATGTTTATTCTAGGCCTTTTCCTATTGAGTTTTGTTGTTATTTTTGTTGAGTTGTAGAAGTTCTCTATATAATCTATATTTTAATCCCTTGTCAGATATATCATTTAAAAATATTTTCTAGCATTCTATGAGCTGCCTTTCACTCTGTTGGTAGTGTTCTTTAATGCATAAATTTAAAAAATTTTGATGAAAGCCAATTTATTCATCTTTTATTTTGTTGTATATGCTTTTAGTGTCATATCCAACAAATCATTGCTAAATCTAATATCATGAGGCTTTTCCTTTATGTTTTCTTCCAAGAGTTCTATAGTTTTAGCACTTGCATTTATGTCTTTGATTAACTTTCAGTTAATTTTCGTGTATGGTTATAAGGTAAGGTTCCAACTTATTGAAAAAATTTTTTGCATGTGGATATCAAGTTTTCCCAGCGTCATTTTTTTGAAAGACTACCCTTTCCTCATTCAAGGGTCTTGGCACATTTGTTAAAAATCATTTGGCTATATATGTGAACTTTTATTTCTGGGCTGTCTAGTTTATTCTTTATATGTCTGTCTTTATGCAAGTGCTACACTCTTTTGATTTGTATAGCTTTGTTCTAAGTTTTGGAACCAGGAAGTGTAAGACCTTCAACTTTGTTCTTTTTAAAGATTATTTTGGTTATTCAATGTCTCTTGAGATTCCATACATATTTTAGACTTTTCTATTTCTGCAAATTGCCATCAGGATTTTGATAGGGATTGGGATGAATCTGTAGATTGCTCTGGGTAGTACTGACATGTTAACAACATTAAGTCTTCCAATCCATGAACATGGGGATGTCTTTTCATTTATTTGTGTCTTCTTGCATTTATTTTAGCATTTTGTACTTTTTAGTGCACAAATTTTCAATCTCCTTGGTTAAGTTTATTCCTAAGCATTTTATTCTCTTTTATGCTCTGTTATGCCTTCTTGAATTGACTCCTTTATTACTATGTTATTCTTATTCCTGATAAGATTACTTATCCTGCAGTCCATTTTGTCTAATATTAATATAGCTACTCCATCTTTTTTATAATTAGTATTTGAGTGATAACTGTTTTTTATCCTTCTACTTTTAACCTCTCTTCATCTTTGTATTTAAAGGCATTTCCTATAGGCTAGGTGTGACGGCTCACATCTATAATCCCAGCACTTTGGGAGGCAGAGATGAGAGAATTGCTTGAGTCCAGGAGTTCAAGATGCCTGGACAACAAAGTGAGATCTTGTCTCTACAAAAAAAAAAAAAAAAAAAAAAAAAAAAAAATTATCCTGGAATTGTGGTGAACACCTTAACATGAAGCTACTAAGGGGGCTGGGGTGTTAGTTTTTGTTTATCTAAGATGTTCAATATGGGACCTCTGAAGTGAATGCA
>CAUYQU010059514.1:0-104375 GCA_963574635.1 Cheracebus regulus
GGAATTGTGACGGGCTTTTTGCTCCCGGCGGTTCTTTTTTTTTTTTTTTTTTTTTTTTTTTTTTTTTTTTTTGAGACAGAGTCTCACTCTGTTGCCAGGCACCAGGCTGGAGTTCAGTGGCACAATCTCGGCTCACTGCAACCTCCACCACCCGAGTTCAAGCAATTCTCCTGGTCAGCCTCCCGAGTAGCTGGGATTACAGGCAAGCACCACCACGCCCAGCTAATTTTTGTATTTTTAGTAGAGACAGGGTTTCACCATGTTGGCCAGGATGGTCTCGATCTCTTGACCTCATGATCCGCCTGCCTGGGTCTCCCAAAGTGCTGGGATTACAGGCGTGAGCCACTGCGCCCGGCCTCTGGGAGGTTCTTGTTTGCTTCTCGTGGTAGAGAACAGCTTCCTTCTGCTTTACACTGGCATCATGGCCCATGCTTCTTCATGCGTTATTACCCTGGACAGACCTCCCTGTGTTAACAAAGCTGCCAGAATGGCAGAAAAACCAAAATTTAACTAATTTCATGACTGTATTAGAAAAATATTCAAAGTTGCTCTCTTACTAAAGGTTTTTTTTCATATGAAAACTAGCTATAGGTACACACTGAAGTTTAACAAATAACTTCAATAAATTCTCAGTTTCACACCATTACCATTAGTATGAGAATTTATTTGCCATTTGAACTTCAGAACTGGCATCAAACTACAGTGATCACCAATTTTAATGCTTTGGACCTTTGAGTGCGTGGAAGAAATGAGCATTAGAAGATAATAAATCAATACAGAATGCCTTATAATATAATCTCCCAAACCACTTATTAAGATCTCTTTTATAAAAATGATATAATTTCTATATACCCATAAATGATACTGTGGTCATTTTTCTATTTTGTCTTTCTTCCCTATAAAGTAATACACTTATTTGTCCATGAAATGACAGCAAAATCTTTATTACTGTAAATATTTTACTGAAAAAAAAAAGCACATTAAAATAAACCAGAAACACTGAAGCAACTTTCTGTCAGTTAATTTCATATTCCTGCCCTTTTAAACTGGTCACATCAAAGTAGAAAGATATTGCATATCCTTAGTGAGAAACTGTTACTATTCAGAAGACACAAACACAACTTCCATGTACTAAATCTTCTCCTAGCAAACAAAATCTGCTATAGCCTCAATGTAAAGGTTTCTATTCCATTATTTTTTTGAAGTCCCTCTGTTAGGATTTTAAAACCCTAACTACAAAAGTCTTTTTATATGTGCTATTCCTTTTTAAAATCTGCTGTATTATTCTCAACGCTGTCTAGATGGCGCATTGTGTGCAGACCTTCTGGGCATTTTCTCCAGTGCCATCCAAATTAGACCCCAAGAGACTTTTCTATTGAGTACCTCTTCCATTACTGTTTCCTCTGCTTATTTCTAAAAACATATTAATATTGGATAATGCCAAAAGATTGAGTGCAAGCCATGATTATGTGAGATGAAGACATTTTTCAAGAAAAAAAATTCACTGCAATTTTTAAGGCAGCTGTATGTAAGACAGGGTTGGGGAAGTGACGAAGTGGGGAGAGAATTATGATGGTATGATGACTTTGATTTTTACAAAAATTCTGTATTTTTTTTTTCACTTTGTGTGCATAGCCCTGCAGTTGCTGAACTTACTTGGAAATGATCTGCTTTATTTAGTGAGTTCCAAGACTGTGTATGTGTGTGTGTGTATACACAAATGCGTCTACATACAAAAATAAAGAGAAATTTATCCTACCACTTAAATTCCAACACTGTGCAACAGTTTAGATTCATCACTATTGTTAACACTAATCATCCAGAGCAAGGTTAAATATCACATTGTATGTTGCAATCTCTTTATGCATTGGGCTGTTTCTAAAAATTTGACATTTGTGTAGTGTTTTTTTTAAACAATTCTAATCTAACTTCTTTTCAATACAGGCTTTTGGTTAAAAACTGTAATGTCTTTCACCTGTGTATTTGTGCCTACAGTCCTGTGATTGAATTTATCACTTCTTCCTGTTCTCTTTCTGTTAATTTATTCTATTTTTTTTTCAATTATTGTCAGCATTCATATTCAAGCTACACTTAGGCTCCATTGTCATTTCGTGAATAATTTAAAGTTATTTTAGTAGAAAATGACAGAGATTCAGCTCAAAATTACTAATACAGAAAAGAGACTTCAATGGCTTGTGCAAGTAAAATGTCCCAGGGTGGGTCTGTCTTGGCGCTAACTAGCCACAGGCCGAGGGGACAGGGTCTCCCTAGCAGGGAGGAGAAGCTTACCACCTAGGCTGTTCGGAGTCATTGGCACATGATGGTAGCAAAAAGCACAACTTTATAGTTTTTACTTTTGTGAATTCTGGTTTTTTGATATGATCTGTTATTTACATAAAATACTTACATGGATTTAAAATACAGCATAAAGCAAGATGCAATCAGACAAGTGAAGCTTTCATCCTTCTGTATATTCTGATGCATCTGTCTCTTGTTAGATGACCACTGTTTGATTTTTAAAATATACAAGTGAATATATATATATTTACTGTTTATATATAATATGTACATAAGGTATGTGCATAGATATGTATATATACAAATAGTAAATAAATATAAATATATATTCACACAATGCATGGTACTACATGACACCTTTCTGTGTAATGATAAATGTGATAATATGTGTATTTACTGTCTATACATACATATGTACACAAATGTATGTGTATAGATATTTACATATATATACAAACAGTAAGTATATTCACACAATACATGGTACTACTGGAGACTTTCCTGGGCAATGATAATTTATATACATTTTCTTTCAATTAGCCTTAATAATAAAATATTTAATTCAAAAGCAACTTTTCTTTTTTCAATTAAATATTTGATTATTATTGAGGCTAGTTGAAAGAAAATGTATATAAATTATCATTGAAAAAATATCATTGAAAGAAAATTTCAACTAGCTTCAATAATAATAAAGTATTTAATTCAAAAGCAACTTTGGCTGGGCACGGTGGCTCATGCCTGCAATCCCAGCACTTTGGGAGGTTGAAGCAGGTGGATCACTTGAGGCCAGGAGTTCAAGACCAGCCTGGCCAACATGGTGAAACCCTGTGTCTACTGAAAATACAAAAATTAGTTGGGTGTGGTGGCACATGCCTATACTCCCAGCTACTCAGGAGGTTGAGATGGGAGAATCACTTGAACCGGGGAGGCAGAGGTTGCAGTGAGCAGAGATTGTGCCACTGCACTCCAGCCTGGGCAACACAGTAAGATCCTGTCTTCAGAAAAAAAGTAACTCTATTTTAAATATTACAGTAACATATATAAATGTATATATTTAGCTTCACATAACTCCATTTAGATTCATATTTGAATAACTTCTCTACATTAAGTTGTTTATTTTTTGTATGTTTTAAACAATTCTTTCCTACAACGTTTCCAATCTAAATAGAATGTAAAACAATTTAGGGAAGTGTCCAATCTAAATAGAATGTAAAACAATTTAGGGAAATGTCCCATCCCTCCTACAGACAAAGATTTTCCCCATCAATTGTTGTTGATGTCTTTGTTCAAGAAAAATTAAGGCATATTTTTCTTTTTCAAAATCAAAAACCTTGCTGAAGGGCATATTCAGTTATTTGACAACTTCCGACTGTGTCTAAGAATCACGATGAATTACTGTTCAACTTCATCCTTCGTTTTATCATATAAAATCACCTATGGTTCCCTGAGCATTTTATCACCCCCACCCTGAATAGTCCTCTCCCAGCAGTTAACTCATTTTTCAATACCTCACTTATACTCTCCTCCTCTTAATAAATTCCTTTGATCTACCCTCTCACAGACAAAATTGAGGGCTTCTTTATGCTCTCAAAACATTGAGTGCAAATGCCACTCTCAGTTGTCATTCTGTGTGATCAGTTTGCAGCTTCCCTCCTATGTGGTTGAAGTTCCCTTAGGCCAAGACTGCATTTTTCTTTCTCAATACTTTTAACACTTAACACAGTGCCTGGCACATTAAGAAGTTGCTGTATGTTCAGGAAGTTGATTGTGTCCCATTTATCTTTATACTCTTATGTGCCCAACACAATGGCTAACCGCAGATGGAATATGAGGCATCTTTCTCGAACTACAAAGTTGAACCGACAAAAGGCACATTAGCATCTATTTAGGCTCACTTAGCATTAATGCTTCTATTTTTACATAATGTTATAAAAAGAGAACTTACCAAAATGGTTCAGTTTTAGAAAATGGATATTGAACAGACTAGGGGTTTAGAAATACAATAATAACAGCACATTCTCCAGAGATAATGAGATTTTGTTTAGCTCATTTTTTTCTTAGCCTGCAGTTGCAGTATTCTTTCTAGGTCTTTCTGTCATGCATTCTGAAGTGTTATCTCTCACTGAGTTGACTAGAGTGCATAACCTTTCCTCTGATTATAACAATGAAATTTTTTTCTCAAAAAAAAAAAAAACAACCCACCCATAATTAGATTATAGGAAGGTGACTGTGCTCTCAAATATTTTTTTTTTTTTTTTTTTTTTTTTGCTTGCTTTTCTTTTTTTTTTTTTCAGAAAGAAGGAGAGAGGGGAAGTTGTTTTATTTTTTAAGAGAAAGAAAGAAGTAGAATAAAAGAGAAAAAAGAAAGAGAAGGAGGGAGAGAGAACGAGAATCTTGTCTACTGCTCAGGATTTCATTTAAATCTGTGAAATGCTTATGCAATTACTAAAAAGTGATTTATTTCCTATTATGTGATCACTTTAAGAATAGGTATGATACGTAGAATAGGTATGATAAATAGGTATGATAAATATTTACAGAACCTACAACCCCATATCCACAAAACATATATTTTTTTCAATATTATATCATACCTGTGCTCTCAAATATTTAGAAAATAAATAACACTGAGAAAATAAATTCAAATGATTTTTGGTAGACTGAATACTTCTGGAATTTGAACATTTGAAAATGTGACCTTCTTTAACGACTTTAATAAGAATTTGTTATTCTTTTTTACTGCTTAAGTATTATATTATTCACTCTGAAATACTCTCATGAAATTTCTAAAATTTTTGCATTCATTACTTGCACTTCAGAAAATAACATCTGGCCTGTAAACTATGAATAGGAAGAACATATTGTCCAGAGCAGAATGTAGACTTTTTCTATTTTAAAGTTAACTTGAATATGAATATGCTATATGGGCAGGTAGAATACTCCACAGACTCACTTTATGGTGGAGGTGAACCGTATGCTTATCTCGAAGGACTGAGGCAAAGCCATGTGCCAGCATCCAGCAAAGACAGACCGCATGTTCTGCCCCAAGGAACCCTTATCTCATCTGGGCCTATATTTACAAACTCTTCATAAATTTCCTATTAAAAATGACTTATCAAAATAAATGATTTAGTGTTGAGAAAAGTCAGACTAAATCTGATATTTTTAAAGACTTCATAGATGGTAAAAGAATAATATTAACTTTCTGTCTTGAATGAGGAGTTAATATTTGTTATAATCTTCTTTCTGAGAATGCTCCTAAGTTTCAGAGATAATTTATTTGCAGGAACTTCCAAAAGGGATGATATGTGATCATAATTATATTAACATGTATTTATAATACTATTGATGGAAAGCAATATTGTTTCACTTACTATTTGCAATATTTTTATATGCTGCTCTTTTGCTGAGGGAGGTTCAGGTTCAGATTTTATTTCTGTGCCACGGTGGACAGCTTCCATTTGCCCTTCCGTAGTCACCCCTTCACCCTTCACCCAACTCCATTGGCTGTCTGACCCGGAAAGTCCAGGTAACGCAAACTAAATCAGTGGGCTCACCTGACCTCTGATTTCCTGTTCTGCCTGGGCCAGGGAGGCATCAGCAGGAGGTCATGGTGGCCGAGGAGGAAAGTCAGGTATTTAGCCCTCCAGCATTCTCCCTGCCAGGTATCCTCCCGATGACTTATCAGTCCCGGGGAGACCACAGCTCCTCACACAAGCATCTCTCCAGATTTTTGTAAAAACTCCGTTCAGCTTAGTCCTGGAAACAGCTTCCAGTGACTAGCCCTGGAATATTGCACCTCCCCTTTTGGTTTTTCTAAATCCTGTTTTCAGCTTTGTAAATAGTCATCTATAAAACTCTCCTAAAAATACCCAATTTGAGTGAGCCATCTGTTTCCAGACAGGACGCTAACTGACAAGTAAATCATTTTTGCATATTGTCCATAAACATTGATATACAATCTTTTAATTTTTATGGAGATTTATTAGTGTTCATAACTATAGTATCTAAATAGGTACCTAATAGCAAATTTGCAGACATCCCAAACACAAGTGAAAATGAGAAACAGCCATATAACATCCACTTTCTGTTCATAGACTTGTAGTCCATAACCTTCATTTAGAAGCAAAGGATCTCATTCGGAGTCACATTTCTCACTTTTAGAACACAATTATAATTAGCTTCTTTTCCTGTTTGCCCTCCCTAAGACATCTTATAAACTACAAATTGGAATGCAAAAGCCTTAAAGCACACTAACAACAAGAATAAGTGACAGATGACAGCTAAGCAGCAAGAAAGGTGATAGAAAATGTAAATAGCAGACACAAACTTTAAAACACACAGCTGTCTAGAGCAAAGGGGAAAATAAACATTTTCGGACGCCTTGAAAGACACTTGAAGTCTCGTCACCCTCCAACTCAAGGGATAAACTCACATCCATATCTCAGGCTACATTTGCCTAGGAATGCAGGCATATCCTCTCAATGATAATTGAATTTTGATCATTTTTTTTAACTCCAAGTGGCATTATTTAGTCACCTGGGGAAAGAGAAGAATTTACACTGGAATTTTTCACACACAGGCACATGTCATGTAAAGGATGAACAGCATAAATTTGAATCTATCATCTTTTCATTTGTCCTTCTATCTTCTAATTCTATTTATTCTCTCTCCGATTCCCTTAATTTTTGACGATTTCAATATACCTGAAGGTGATATTTCCAAGTTTCGGTTACTCAATTTGACTTCCTCTTTTCTGATAATTTTGTCTTCCACCTGACCTCAGCCATGAACTAGACCTTGTCATTACTGTCATGTACTGGCCCACTATGATTTCGGTTTTGTAAGTGAACATTTCCTGACCACCACCTCCTCTTTCTAGCTCACTTAATCTATGAAAAGAACTTATCAAAGCTTAAATTTCATGGCCAATCTTAGCAACCTCACCGTTGCTCCCTTTTTTTTTTTTTCAGTGTGCTGTGCTAGGTAAGGACCCTACTAAAGATATTCACGTCCTTATCCCTGGACCTGCAAAGGTAACTTTATATGGCAAAAGAAAAAAAGAAGGACTTCGGAACTGTGATTAAATTAGGAATCTTGAGATGGAGAGATTACTCTGGATTTTTGATGGAGCTCTAAGTGCAGTCATATGTATCCTTCTAAGAGGGCAGCAGAGGGAAAGTTGGCACCTGGATGAGAAGTCCCTGTGGCCAAGAGGGCAGAGCTCAAAGTGACGCAGCCACGAGCCAAGAAATACAGTGGTCACCAGAAGCTGGAAGAAGCAAGAAATGGATTTTCCTCTGGAGCCTTAGAGGGAGTGCAGTTCCGTCCACCCCAGTCTGCAGCCCTCCATACTGATTTTGACTTCCAGCCTCCAGAACAGTGAGAGGAGGAATTCCTGTTGTTTTAAGTCACCACATTTGTGACAGTTTGTTTCAACCATGGGAAATGAATCCACTCAGTTTTTAGTACTTAAAATGGAAATACAACCTTGGTTAATTCCAACTCCTGCTTATTCCATCCTCACATTCATGCAACTGAACATAGTAGGGTAAAAACAATGACTGGTCAAGCCTTAAATTCACACCTGTTCAATTAATGACCAAAATTATCAAGTGGGTCCTGCTGTTCCCGGCAATCCTGTAATATGTGCCAAGCTATCCAAGTGTCTTCATGACAGCTGTCTATCTTCTCTTCTTCCCTCCTTCCCCTCCAATACTGCCTCCCTCATCTTCACTTTCATCTGATGATCTTGCTACTTACTTCATCGAGAGAAGTCAAGAAACCAGAAGAAAGTTCTGCAAAATCCTATCATGCCATCTACCCACCAGCTGCCTTCCTGCCTGAAACCCTGTTATTTATGATCCTACGTAAGCACAGTCCCTCTGTTTATGCAGGACAGTCCATTGTTTGTCTATTCTGAAATAATTCTCTCTGTCATACACCATCAGCCTTCCCTTCTCTGCTGAATTACTGCCTTTACCACTGTTATTTCATGAATCGTTAAAAGTCTTTATCCCTGCTTTCTTATTATCCCTTGCAGTAAAACTCTTCCAGAGATTGCCCTTTTTCATAGTCTCAGATTCTCCTTTCCTTATTATCTCTTAACACATTCAAATGTGGCTTTCGGTTCATCCATTCCTCTAAAACTGCTTTGTCAAAGATCACCAATGACTTCGATATTGCTAAAACCAATAGTCTATGATCAGCTCTTATATTTCTTGACCTACCAGAAATGTTTGATGTAGTTATGTCTCCCTTTCTCCCTAAACATTTTCCCCCACTTGGCTGCTAGAATATTACCTTCTCTTTGGTTTCTTCCAACCCCGCTCATTTGTCTTTCTGTTTCTTAATGTCTGAATAACCTGAATTCAGTCCTTGATGGTTTACTCTTTGCATGCTTTTACTCCTGTGAAAATCTCCAGCTAAGACTACCGTCCTGAACTCTGGTCTTACGTAGCCAGCTACCCCTTGATAGCTCCGTTTGGATGACAAATACACGTCAAACTAAATGTTGCCAAAAACTGAACTCCTGATTTCCACCTCTTTCAAACGATGTGCTTGCAGCCTCCCCATCTCGGCTGGTGAAATTCCATCTGTCTTCCTAAAACACTAGAATCCTGTTTGATTTCCCTCATTCTTTACAATATGTCAGGAAACCATTTTGACTTCACCTTCAGAATAAGCCACATGTGGACCGCCACTGCTTCCGGCTTCCCTTCCGCCTCTCTGCAGCTGCCATTGTCTCTCTCCTCCGCCTCGATGGCCCGTGGACAGGCGCCCTGCTTCTGGGCCTCTCCCTGTGCGGCCTACTCTAAAACACGAGCCGGAGCATTCCTTCTGAGTGTCAGTCGGAGCATGTGACTCTACTCTGAACTCTCTAATTTCACTTGGACAAAATACCCCAAACTTACAATGGACTACAGGTTTTTACCTGATGAAGCTCCTCTGTTACCCTCTGAGCACATTTCTAACTGTTCTTCCAACTCAGGGGCCCTTTGCTGTTCCTCAGAGGTGCCAGGAACACTCCAGCTCTGGGGCCTTTGCCCTGGCCTTCCCTCTGCTGGTTACTCTCCTGGTTATCTACATAGCGAATTTCCTCACTGCTTTTACGTGGTTTCACTTAAAATCCTCAATGAAGCATACACTACGACCTTATTTAAAAGGGCACTACAGTGGAACTCTTAATTCTCTTTAACTGTTGAACATGCTAACAGTTGACTTACTTTTGTGCATATAGTTGATTGTCTGTCTCCCTCCTCTGAAATGTAAACTCTCTGAAACGAAGGTCTTTGTTTTGCTCCCTGATACAGTCTAAGCACTTAACTTCCTGGCACATAGTAGGTGTTGAAATGTTTAGTACATTGCTAGACTGAACTCAGAGTTTCTTCACAAGTTTAAAATTTTTCTCATAAAAGATTCAATGAGCGTAAATTAATATTATAATTTTAATAAGTCATGTCAATCTTTGAAGCTAATATTAAGAACTCTCATCTCTTCAAATATTTTAATTTTGAACAAAAGCACATTATTATTATCATAGGAAATTTTATTATGATGGCCTAGAAATTTCCTGGTTTATAGCAGAATTTCTGTCTTAAAATTACACTGAAAGACAAAGCAATCTGTCCTCTTCATCACAAACCACTCAAGAAAATATAAGATAGTTCATCTATACAGATCATCAATGTGGTGCCATATATACATGGTTTATACAAATAACCTGTACTCCATAGTTTTAGAAAGTTCACGAAGCAGAATTTTAAAACTAATGTATATTGCCTAGTGTGTTGACTCACGCCTGTAATCCTAGCACTTTGGGAGGCTGAGGTGGGTGGATCATGAGGTCAGGAGTTCGAGACCACCCTGACCAACATGGTGAAATCTGGTCTCTACCAAAAATACAAAATTAGCCGGGTGTGGTGTTACACACCTGTAATTTCAGCTACTTGGAAACTGAAACAGGAGAATGGCTTGAACCCGGGAGGTAGAGGTTGCAGTGAGCCGAGATCATGCCACTGCACTCCAGCCTGGATGACGGAGTGAGACTCCGTCTCAGAAAACAAAAACAAAAACAAAAACTAATGTGTATTGAGTATCTAGCTTCTATATTTAAGACATTGTGCAACCTAAATTCCACTATTAAAAACATTTTATGTGCCACATTTTCCCTGTCCAGTCTATCATTGATGGCCAGATATAGGTGAAGGAGAGGAAGGCAACAAATCACAGTGCCACGTGTACCTATGCAACAATATTGCATGTTCTTCACATGTACCCCAAAACCTAAAATGCAATAAAAAATAAAATTAAAAAAAGAAAAAACAAAAAAACAAAAAAAACAAAACACATTTTAGTGTTTCTTGTCACTGTGTGAAGCTGCTTCTGTTAGTTTTCTCAACAGTTCTATTCAGTAGGTAAAAATGACACACATTTTATGTGTTAGGAGACTGAGGTGAGAAGAACTGAAGTCATCTTTTCCAAGTGGCACTAGTTGAAGATGCCAGAACAGGGAGCTAGATTTGGAATTCCATGACCTCAAAGCATGTGTAATACCCACTACAGATTTATGTAGGAGTCTAGGTTCAAATACCATTTTTAATTTAGGGACATTCCTTTCTGAAAATTCAAGTTCTCAAGAAACAGAAAGCAGCTCCATAATAACATATATAGTAACTATTTGAGATATCCATTATATAAATCCGTGCATTCTGAACATAACCTGTTCTCAGCTCTTAAGACACCTTAGGCTGCTCGTCACCCAGGATTCTGGCTAATCTTTTATCACATGACATTATAAAGTAAAGAAGTAAAATAAATGTCCTTTGCCAGTAGATCTGCAGAAAATCAACAACCACTGGTTGTTGATTCTTTCAAGAGAAATGCACACACACAAATGTGTTCTGAAATGCATACCCACAAAACAAAGATTTCCCGAAGAAGAGAAAAATTCCTGTTATCCACAATGGATATGAGGTTGAAATAGAAATCAGTGAAAAATAAAAAGTCTGGCCAAATTCAGTTAGGCCTGTCCCCAGGAATGAAAAGCTTAAGTGATAGGAACCTATAATTCACTGTGACAATTGTGAAATATCACTGAGAAGGTCTCCAAACAAATATGCTTTGTGGTGGGTGAATCTTTATGGAAAGTATGAGGGGGATTCTTCCATTTTAACATACTTAGAGCAGCAAAATATGTAGCCACTGGTGGCAGTTCCAAAACCTTTGAAGAGCCTCAGGATGACAGTCTAGCTCTGCTCAATGTACTTCCTGGATTTTTTCTGCTATTATTTAAACGTGAGTCGTTCTTGATGTGTATTTGCTCTGAAATTAACAGTGAAAGGTTACATTTCAAAATAAAGGAAATGTCTTTTTCCAAGGTATTTATTGATGCTAAAAAACTATCTAAAATTATTCTTTAAAAAATTTAGTGATTTTTAGCAATCAGTAAAGGGATAAATTAAAATTGAACAGAATTAATAAGCTAAAAAATCATGAAAGTAAGAAAAACAAGGTTATGTTTGGATATATATTTATATTTGAGGATTTATATTTAGTAATTAAAATGTAAATGAAAATCTGGTGACCCATGAATTTACAAATGTTTGATTTCAGTTGGGAAAATTGTGTTCAAGTACTGGTATAATCTGTTTTTAAAACAGCTTTGTTGAGGTATAGTTCACATACCAAATATACCCATTCCAAGTGTACAGTTTGATAGTCCTTCGTATATTCAGAGTTGTGCATCTATCACCACAATACGTTTTTATTCAATGTCATCACCTCTAAAAATATCCCTATAACCATTAGCTATCACATCTAATCACCCCACCCTCGCAGCCCTGGGCAACCACTAATCTACTTTGTGTCTATAGATTTGCTGATTCTGGGAATTGTGTATAAATGGAATTATAAATATGTTTTCTTTTGTGACTGACTTTTGACTTAGCATTATGTTTTCAAGGTTCATCCATGTTGTAACACATCCATACTGCAGTCTTTTCTATCACCAAATAGTATTTTGTTGTAGGAATATACTTCATTTTGTTTATTCATTAATCACTTAAAGGACCTTTGCATTAGTCCTCCTTTTTGCTCTTATGGATAATGCTACTATGAACATTAGTGTACAGGTTTTTGTGTGGATATGTTTGTATTCCTCAGGTATATACCTAAGAGTGAGATTGCTGGCTCCGATGTATGAGGGTTCCAATTTCTCTATCTTTAGATAAACACTTAGATTTGTCTTCTTTATTATAACCATCCTAGTAGGCAGGAATGACATTGTGATTTTGCCTTGCGTTTCCCTGGTGGCTGTTGATATTGAACATCTTTTCATATGCTTTTGGTTATCTGTGCATCTTTGGAGAAATTTCTATTCAGATTCTTTGCCCATATTTTAATTGGATTGGTTGCCTTTTCATTATTTAAATTGCAAAATTTCTTTATATATTCTAGATACAAGTCGTGTGTGTGTGTATAAAATTCTCTATTAAATTTGCAAATATTTTATCCTATGTTGTGAGTTCTACTTTTATTTTCCAAATGGCCTCAAAGCACAAAAGTTTTTAATTTTGATGAAGTCCAATTTACCTATTTTTTCTTTTGCCATTTGTGCTTTCAGTAGACTTTGCCTAACCAGGAGTTATGAAGATTTACTTCTATGCTTTCTCTAAGAGCTTGGCAGTTTTAGCTCTTACGTTTAGGTCTGTGGTGCATTTGGGGATCCATCTTGTGTGTGGTATGAGGAAGGAGCCCAACCTCATTATTTTGCATGTGGATATCCAGGTGGTCAGTGCTATTTTTTAAAAACACAATTGTTTCCCATATAAATGGCCTCAAAAGTTGATGAAAATCAGTTGACCATAAATGTGAGGGTTTATTTTTCAACTCTAATTTCTAGTCCATTGGTCTGTATGTCTATTCTTATGCCAGCACCACATGATCTTTACTAATGTGGTTTTATACCATGTTTTGAAATCAGGATGTGTAGATCCTCCAATTTTATTTTTCTTTTTTGGAAATAGTTTTGGCTATTCTTTGTCCTGGCATTTTGTTGTGAATTCCAAGTTAAGCTTGTTAATGATCACATTGAATATGTAGAACAATTTGGGAAATACGATCATGATAACAATATACATCTTCCAATCTATGAACATGGGATGTCTTCCTTTAATTTCTTTCAATCATGTCCTATAGTTTCAGCATACAAAGTTTGCACTTGTTTAATATTTTAAGCATTTTATTCTTTTGTATCCTATCATAAATGAAATTGCCTTCTTAATTTCATTTCAAAATACTTATTGCTCGTGTATGAAAACACAGTTGATACTTCTATATTGATGTTGTCTTTCCAAACCAGCTGAACTTATCAGTTTTAATAGTTTTTTTTTTCAGTGCATTAATTAGAATTTTCTATATGCAAGATCATGTCATCTACAAATGAAAATAATTTTACCTCTTCCTTTCCAATTTCAACATTTTTAGTTTCATTTTCTTGCCCATTTTCCCTGGCTATAGTCTCCAGTACAATGTTGAATTAATGGAGGAAGGGTAGACATCACCATCTTATTCCTCCTCTTAGGGGGAAACATTCAGTCTTTTACCATTGCGTGTTTTTAGCTGGGGGATTTTGTATATGCTCTTTTTCAGGTAAAGGAAGTTACCTTGTATTTCTAGTTTGTTGAGTGCTTTCATCATAAAGAAACTGGATTTTGTCAAAACTTATTCTTCATCTGTTGAGATAATTATGTGTTTTTGGACTTTCTTTCCTTCGATACGGTGTATTACGTAAATTTATTTTCTAAGGTTAACTGACTTTGCATCCCTGATGTAAACCCCTGCCACTTATGACATATAATCCTTTTTATGGGTTGCAGGATTTGGTTTCCTAGCATTTGGTTGAGGATTTTTGCATATATATTCATGAGAGATTCTGATGTGCCATTTCTTTCCTTTTTTTAAAGACTTTTTTTAAATTTTAGAGCAAATTAAGTTCACAGGAAAATTGGGAGGATCGTACAGAGATTTCCCATATTTCCTCTGCTCCCACACATAGCCAGTCTCATCATAGCATCCCCCAAAAGACTGGTATATTTGTTACTATTGATAATCCTACACTGACACATTATAAAACACTCAAAGTCCATAGTTCACATTAGAGTTCACTCTTGGTCTTGTACATTCTATGGGTTTGGACCAACGTGTAACGACATGTATCCATCATTATAGTATCATACAAAGAATTTTCATGGTCCTAAAAATTATCTGTGCTGCAAAATTCATAGCAACCCCCTCTCCCCACAAGTCCTAGCAACTGCTGAACTTTTTTGCTATTTTTATAGTTTTGCCTTTTCCAGAATGTCATATACAGTTGACCCTTGAGCAACATGGATTTGAACTGCACAGATGTACTAATGTATGTATATTTTTCAACCAAACGCAGATGGAAAATACAATATTCATGAGATGCGAAATCTGTGTATATAGAGAGTTGACTTTTTATATACGGGTTCTCTAGTGCTGACTGCAGGACTCAAGTGTGCATGGATTTTGGTATACATGGGGCTCCTGGAACCAACTGCCTGTAGGGCAAAAGGCAAACTACAGAAATATTTTTTAAAAAAAAGTCAGTGGGTGCCAGGATTTAGGGTGGGGTAAGGATGAATTTTGGAGTGCAGACTGTAATTGAAATCACAGTCTTTTCAAATGGTGTCAGTTTTGTATAGAAATTTCTCCATTTTGTGTAAGTTACCTAATTTGTTGGCGCTCCATTGTCCAAAGTATTTCCTTATAATCCTTTTTGTTTTCTTGTAATGTCAGTAGTAATATCCTCTCTTTTATCCCTGGTTTTGATAATTTGGCTGTTTCTTGTTTTTTTCTTGGTGAGTTTAAAAGTTTTTTTTTTTTCAATTTTGTTGATATATTCAAAGCCAACTTTTGATTGTGTGGATTTTCTGTTGTTTTTCTATCCTCCATGTCATTAATTCCCTCTGATGTTTATTAATTTTTAGTTTTGTCTGCTTTTCTGCCAATGTTTTACAGTAAAATTGAGATTCTTGATTAATGATCTTTTTTTAAAAAGGGTATTTATAACCATAAATTTCTTCTAAGCAAGATTTTAGCTGTAGCTCATAAATTTTGGTGTGTTGTGTATTTATTTTAATTTATGCTAATATTAATATTAATTTCCCTTGTGATTTTTTCTTGACCTATTAGTTATTTAGAAACATGTTAGTTTCTGCATATTTATGGCTTTCTCTCATTTCTTTCTGTTTTTAATTTCTAATTTCAAAATTAGAGAAAAAAATCATGGTTGGAAAAGAAAGTAGGGTTTCTGTAGTTATCTGTTGGGCGTGATTGATTTACAACGATGTTCAAGCATTCTGTTCCCTTGCTGTTCTTTGGCATCATTGTTCTTTCATTTTTCAAAGTGACGTATTGATGTCTCCAGATATTACTTTCAACTAACAAGGGCTCCTTCCTTCACCAGACTTGAGTCACCCTCCTCTAGGCCCTTCCCCCAGCTAGGCCTCAGACTTAGTCTGCTGCCTTCCTCTGGCTTGCCAAGAACAGTTTTAATAAAGAATCCTGCTAAACAAGTTGAGCAAGAATCGCTGTCCCCCTAACCAAGTTCCTTCTAGTGATTTTCCGTCCACAGACCCTCCTCACTCTCCTGGTTGCTCTTCTTGACTTGTCTCTCCCAATATGCGACCTCCCCCTATGATTGCTCAGGGAGGTGGGCAATTAGGTCTCCAATATTCTGGGCATGCCACACCTGGAGTAGAGCCTTTGTCCTATGAATAAGTGCTGGCTGGTTAAAGGTAGCGCCCAACCTTTAGCCAAACTTGCTTGAAATTTTACCTTCTACAGTAGAAGGCTGAAAGTAGGGAGGGAAGGAGCTAAGAAATGCAGGTTCCCGACTGTCCCAGGAAGATACCATATTTCTTCCGATGCAGTCTGAAGGCAGAGAAGAGGGAAGCCGAGTCTTTTTTATCACATCTACCTAGAGTGGAGCCTCTGTCATGCTAAGCTGGGGTTGAGGAAGATCAGAGTAGGTTGTGGCTGCAGTGTCAGACTCCGGCTGTTCCTACCAAAATTAGTAAACGTTCTTGAATAAATGTTTCTTCATTTGGCTGGGCCCGGTGGCTCACACTTGTAATCCCAGTACTTTGGGAGGTCAAGGCAGACAGATCATTTGAGGTCAGGAGTTCGAGACCAGCTTGGCCAACATGGCAAAACCACATCTCTACAAAAAAATTACAAAAATTAGCTGAGTGTGACGGCATGCACCTGTAATCCTAGCTATTCGAGAGGCTGTGGCACGAGAATCACTTGAACCTGGAAGGCAGAGTTTGCAGTGAACTGAGATTGCACTACTGCCCTCCAGCCTGGGCTACAGAGTGAGACTCTGTCTCAAAAACCCAAAAAACCAAAAACACACAAACAAGTTTCATTTGCTGTATATCTTTAGGACAATTTCCAAAAACTTTAAATTGTTGGTTTTCAAATACCACATGTCATAATGGGAACTAAACATTGAGTACACATGGCATAGAGATAGATAGCAACAGTAGAAACTGGGAACTACTGGGGAGAAGTGGGGGGCAGGGTGTGAAAAACTAACCACCGGGTACTATGCTCACCACCTGGGTGCCTGGATCAATGGTATCCCAAACATCAGCATCACATGGTACACCCACACAGCACATGGGATGGTTAATACTGAGTGTCGACTTGATTGGATCGAAGGATATGAAGTATTGATCCTGGGTGTGTCTGTGAGGGTGCTGCCAGAGATTAACATTTGAGTCAGTGGGCTGGGAAAGGCAGACCCCCCCCACTTAATCCAGTGGGTACCATCTATCTAGTCAGCTGCCAGCAAATATAAAGCAGGCAGGAAAACGTGAAGGGATGAGATAGGCCTCGCCTCCCAGACCACGTGTTTCTCCCATGCTGGACGCTTCCTGCTCTCGACATCGGACTCCAGGTTCTTCGGTTTTGGGACTCAGATTGGCTCTCCTTGCTCCTCAGCTTGTAGATGGCCTATTGTGGGACCCTGTGATCATGTGAGTTGATGCTTAATAAACTCGCCTTTACATAGGTGTGTGTGTGTGTGTGTGTGTGTGTCTGTGTGTGTGTGTCCTAACAGATCTGTCCTCTAAGAGAACCCTGACAAATATAGCACACCTGTACATGGACCTTCTGAATCTAACATAAAATTTGAAATTATTTTTAAAAATTAAAAAAAAAACACTTTTTTTAAAAAGAAAATTTTCACCAGTTATGGTAAGACTGGTGGATCTGTGGAGTCCTTCTTGCCAAAAATTCTGGAATTGGATCTTCAATCTGATTTTAACAATGACTTTTTTTTATTTTTTTGAGATGGAGTTTCACTCTTGTTGCCCATGCTGGAGTGCAATTGCATGATCTCAGCTCACTGCAACCTCCGCCTTCAGGATTCAAGTGATTCTCTCACCTCAGCCTCACAAGTTGCTGGGATTACAGGTGTGCACCACCATGCCTGGCCAATTTTGTATTTTTAGTAGAGACAAGGTTCCACAATGATGGTCAGGCTGGTCTTGAACTCCTGACCTCAAGTGATCCACCCACCTGAGCCTCCCAAACTGCTTGGCTTACAGGAGTGAGCTACTACGCCTGGCAAACACTGACTTTACATAATGGTTGCCTTGACATCAAATTATGATTTAATTTAACTTCAGTATATAAATGTATTTCTTTAGGAATTATTACTAATATTAGGTTACTCAGACAATCTTTTGAGAATATTTTATTTATCTCAATATGCATATTGATAGATAGCTAGATAGGAGCTTTTTAAAGGAATAGGTACTCAATGAGAGAAAAATATGTATAGTTTTAAATGGCCTCAATTCTTTTTTTTTTTTTTTTTTTTTTTAGTCAGAGTCTCACTCTGTTGCCCAGGCTGGAGTGCAGTAGGATGATCTTGACTCACCACAACCTCTGTCTTCCCAGTCCAGGTGATTCTCCTGCCTCAGCCTC
Source organism: Cheracebus regulus (assembly GCA_963574635.1). Taxonomy (NCBI): domain Eukaryota; kingdom Metazoa; phylum Chordata; class Mammalia; order Primates; family Pitheciidae; genus Cheracebus; species Cheracebus regulus. The sequence goes on from CAUYQU010059514.1 coordinate 18,322, forward strand.
CTGAGTAGCTGGGACTACAGGTGCATGCCACCGTGCCTGGCTAACTTTTTGTATTTTCAGTAGAGACAAGGTTTTGTCATGTTTACCAGGCTGATTCTGGACTCCTGACCTCAGGTGATCTGCCCACCTCAGCCTCCCAAAGTGCTGGAATTACAGCTGTGAGCCACCGCACCCAGCCCTGGTCTCAATTATTTATATTTCCCTATATTTAGACCCATTCACTGTGAACACTGGTATGTTCTACCCTCTGGCTTTGGGTTCCGCCTTGTGATTCGCTGCAGCCAATTGAATATAAGCAAACATGACACACGAAAAACTTGAAAAGTGTTTACTCGAATAGGCTGGCTTGCTCATTCCTGTGTGCAGTCACCACAAGAATAGGCTGGGCTGGGCAGCTGGAGAATGAGACAGACAGAATGAATGGAGTTGCCCAGTCATACTAGTTGAGAACATTCTACATCAGAGCAGTAAGCCAGCCCCTAGACATAAGGAAATCCAGCAGAAATCAGCAGAGCTCTTAGGCTGCTGCAGGGTGAGCCACTGAGCTCAGCTGAGCAGACCCTGTATCAGCTGAACCCACAAACTAGTAAGCTTAGATCTTTTTATCTTTTTTTTATTGTTTGCCACTGAGGTTTTGTAGCTGTGTATTGTGGTTGAAAATCATTATTGCAATAGGTAATTGTTAGAAGACTTTATTATACATGCTATTATTTTGACAGAGTGAATAATGAATACATGACTAAATTCTTAAAAAGTAAAAAATTGAAATAAAACTTTTATAATTATTAAAATATAAGCCATTAAAGATCTTTGTAAATTGCTATGTAAAATTATACAAATAATAATGGAATCATTTAAAACTATACTTGAATCTTATTCACTACTGATTGATAGATGAGGAATTATTTTATCAAATTACTCAATTTTATACTTTTTATACTTTTAAAATATAAATTTAAAATGTTATATGTTTAAAATGTAATTTTTTGGGAAAAATTGTTTATATTATTGTATTTGTAGTCTATGATATAGAATGGTCTAAACTAGTATTAGAAATTGGTTGCATTCTGTTTTATAAGCAAAATCTTCCTGGTTACCTAGTTCTGCTTCTGCCTTTTAATAGGAATGTTTCTTATTTGCCAAACTTATATGATGGTTTCTGTTTTCTTTAATTCTTTGTTTTCATTATCCTTTTGGTCTCCTAAGTTCTTTCATGTCTGAGAATGTCTGACTAGTGCCTTTATGTCTAAACTGTAACGAGGCTGCCTGTAATAGCAAAGGAAGGTTACACATCCTTCACTAGGGGCATTAGCTATGGACTTAGAAGATTTTTTTTCAATATAAGACAGTAAAAAAAAATTCCCTGTCAGTTGCTTACATTTTGTGTCTGGGTTTCTGTAACTTTTTTTCTTTACTTTAATATTAAACTTTAAAAAATAGCTGAATGCTTATCAGTTTCTATATCAATTTTTCCTAGAAATCAATGTGATATCTGTTTTTTTTTGTTTTTCAGATTCAATCATTTCAAAGAAAATGGCTCAAATATATCTTTGAAATTTTTTTAAGTTTGTGTGGTTATTGTCTTCACATTGGGGCCACCAATTATACTTCCATTTCCATGCCTATGTCTTTGCCTTAATGCTCCCTATTAACACTCTCTAATTGATTTAATGTCGTTCTGTTTTTATTTTGTATTCTTTAATCTATAAAATTCATTTTACTTGATAACTTAGCCTTATCTATGCCCATTTTGCTTTTCATCCGAATTTATTAATAAAAATAGTTTTGTTCTTCCTTGCTTTATTATGGTAGCTTTCCAATATTCCCCTTAATTTCATTGGGATTTTACCTTTGAGATCTCATTTAATTGAACTTGCATTCTTATTATTTCCTTTAATTATGACACACTCTTGCAGGATACACTTCTCTTTCCTGGTTATTTACTCTTCCAGACGGGAGTGTGTGTCTTTTGCACACTCCATTCTTTTCTATTCTCAAAAAAATTGCTCTGGTATATTTGAAAAATTGTCAAATGTTTTTTCTTTTTCTCAACTTTCTAATACCAAAACTCATAGTCAAGATCAGTTTACCTGGGAGTGGAAGTCCCTGAAGCCAGGCCTGGCGTGCACATTGAGATGGCGATTGGCCAGATTGCTGGAGGCTGAGTGTGGACTGCAGGAGACTCAGAAACTCTGGGAACTCACAGTCTCAGGGACACCCCTCCACACTTGTGTGATTATACCTCCACGAAAACGCTCTCTCCTGTCCCTTCCCAGTCTAGGTTCTCAGAGTAAAAAGGAAACAAAAATCCTCTCATGTTTCTGACAGGGGTAGAAGAGAAGTATGTATTTTGAAATATGTCCAACGCATTCTCTATAACAAGACCCACTCCATAGGGAAAATCTTGACCATAGCTGTGTCTGGCTTGTGAGAAGGGCAATTAAGCAACGCCAGCTACTCTAGCCTTCTTGACTTATCTAAAGGAAGGTTCAGGGAAAAGCTAAGACACACTTTTAAGTCAGAGACCAGGGAACAGGTGACTGAAAGACTGAGACATAGTTGTAAAGTATCGAATGCTTCTGTAGTCCCAATCTTACCAGCACCTCAGCAGGGCTTCCATATATAACAGTGGGCTGTAACCGAAAGAGGCGAGACGCAGGCTCCACTTAAGGAGGGAAGTGGAGTGTAGGGAAGCCCACTTCCAGGGAACTGGGGTCTAGGGAAGCTCAAAGACATGAGGAGAGACAAAAATGAAAACACGAGACGTATTTCAAGCCTCTGGCACCTGAGGCCACAGTAAACATGAACCATAGCAGAATTCCTAGGCAGAACAACATAAAACTTCACACTGAAGATCTACTTACCTCAGTATCAATTTTCCAATACATTACGTCCAGCTTTTCACAAAAAAATTTTACATGACAGGTTAAAAAGGCAGGAAAAAAACACAGCCTGAAAGGACAAAGCAAATATAAGAACTAGACCTAGCTATAACACAAAGTGTGGAATTGTCAGGCAGGAAATTAACTATGACTAGCATGTTAAGAGTTCTCATAAAAATGTAGACAAAAAACAGATGGGAAATGTAAACAGAGAGATGGAACCCCCGTGAAAGTACCAAAAATAACCTGTTAGAAATAAAAAAAATTATGCAATAAAGATGAAAAGTTTCTTTGATGAGAAAATTAGTAATCCAAAGCTTGATCTTTGAAAAGATCAATAAAATTCATAAACCTCTGACTAGGATAACTAATACAAACATAGAAAAAAAAGTGTCAGTAAGGGTTCGCCCACTATATAAACGCAAGTAGAACCTCTGGCTCAAGCTGCCAATTGTAAAATTTTAAGGTATTTGCCTTAAAGGTGTGTCTTAGCTTTTCCCCGAACCTTCCTTTAGATGAGTCAAGAAGGCTAGAGTAGCTGGTGTTGCTTAATTGCCCTTCTCACAAGCCAGATATAGCTATGTTCAAGATTTTCCCTATGGAGTGGGTCTTGTTATAGAGAATGCGTTGGACATATTTCAAAATACATACTTCTCTTCTTCCCCTGTCAGAAACGTGAGAGGTTGTTTCTTTCCTTTTTACTCTGAGAACCTAGACTGGGAAGGGACAGGAGAGAGCGTTTTCGTGGAGGTATAATCACACAAGTGTGGAGGGGTGTCCCTGAGACTGTGAGTTCCCAGAGTTTCTGAGTCTCTTGCAGTCCACACTCAGCCTCCAGCAATCTGGCCAATCGCCATCTTAATGTGCACGCTGGGCATGGCTTCAGGGGCTTCCACCTTAGAACAGTGAAAAAAATAAAAACGGATCTGCTTATGAATTTCTGAATTTACCTGTCTTCTAGATTTGGGGGTGGAGTCTCACCATGCAACCTCAATTTTATGATGGGTCAAAGAAGTCATTTGTTTTCAGTTTAGTCTGTGTTTTATTGTCGTAAGAACAGGAATAATGACTTCCAGGCTATTTACGAGCCTGCGGTGAAACTGGACACCAGCACCCTATCTCCTCATCTGGACCTGCTTGTCTCTCCTTCTGAGCCATAGATTTCTACACAGAGGCTATGAACAGCGCAAGTACAAAGGGGAGAGCTAAACTAAGAGTGGATTTTTAGTGAACCTGTTTTTTCCTCTTGTCTGAGATTTCGTTGAATGTTCCCCACCATAAATGACTCTATTCCCCAGGTGATAATTCATCTTCAACTTGAATACTAACTTAGTGTAAAGTGTTGGGTGTTCCTTCTTAATTCTGCTGATATCCTCAGTACCACCTGTCAAAGAGTGGAGACTAGGTTAGGAGATTCCCAGAGCTAAGCCCCAATCTTCTGCTTCTTTCTTTTAAAAAAATTATTATTTTCTCCTCTCATTCCCCTGCCCTTCTGAAATTTATGGCATGGCATTGTTTCATTTTGTTTGTTTAATTACTGGTAATGGGTTATAACTGAGTTATAACAGTTTTGTTAATTATCTATTGCAGTTGGAAGATTCTGTACCTACTGTCAAGGTGTCGCTGGCTCCCTGGAATTTTAAAGAGAAGTTTTAAAGTAGATGCTTTGGCTAGCATTTGCAAGAATATATATAATTTTTTACATGATAAGCAAAACAATAGATTTTTTTTCTTCATTCCAAGAAAAAAAAAAACTTGGAGGAAGAATTCAGAGGCAACAGCCTTCATGAGTACAGTAGACACCAGGCTTACCTTGGTGAGATACTGGTTCCTCTAGCGGTGTGACTTTGAACAGCGATATCTACAATCTTTCAATACTGTTTGTGCACCAACTGCATTCTCTGCATTGTATCACTGGGGATTTATTGATGATAAAACAAATTCCTACTCTCAAGGAGTTTGCAAGCAAAAGAGTTACATAACCATGGAATTACAGAATTCCACTGTCTTTTCATGTGTGCAGAGATTACTTTCTTCATTTTTAAAATGAGAAGCTTGGCTCAATGACTGAACAATATTGCACCTGTAGCCCTAATAGTCTTTGATTCCCAAGGACAAGAATCAGAACTAACAAGGTGTATAATGACAAAAGAATTTTCATCACAAGGAACCTGTCAAGAATCCATGGAGTAGAAAGACTTGTGCTTAAAGCACTTAAAATGGATGGGAAGCCCATCAGCATACTGTGTGTCTATATTTTCTAAAAAGAATTAAGTTCATAAATTATCACGTAGGACAGTGGGAATTCTCGATGTCTTTTGACTCTAGCATGTGTGGTTTCTTGGCAACTTAGATGAAGCAATTTTTTATTGCTTTGTCCATGTAATAAACACTGATAAATTTTTCAGGTTAAAATTTACCAAGTCTGCTGATTTATCCCATAATTTTTATAATCATCGAAAGAAAATATCTACCGTTGTTTAACATGACAGGTAGAAAAATGATCAAAGGGATTTTCTTAAATTTCCTTCTAAATCAGGGACAAAATAACACAGTCAGTGAGGATCTTTGCCCCTGTTCTCAAATTTTCTTCTGTCCAAATGGCTCAGCCTTGAGTTCAAGAGGAGTGGTGTAGGGTTTAATTGCTCCGACTGGTCTTCCCTGGGCAAAGCTGCAGCCAGAAGAACAAACGATAAGCTGAGAGTATTTAACACTCAGCAACAATACCAGGAACTTGTTCAAACTTTGTTTTTGAAGCTTCTTGACCTTCCAATGATTTATTTCTTCCACACATGGTTTCATTAGAACTTCACTTGGAGATGAACAGAAATAGCAAATAACAGCATCTTTCATCTATAACCAGAATATTCCAGGCCTTCTCAGAAGGTGTTGCAAAAAGAATAAAGCATGAGCTACCTAGGCTTTGTTTGTCTGAGTCTCAGATCCTACTCATATAAGTGAAACATGAAATTTTTTCAGCAAGGACTAAGAACGAGCTTATTATTTTTTAATGTATATACAATTTATTCACTATAATATTGCTAGTAGAAGCCTAGAAATAACTCAGATGACAATAAACAGGAAAATTACTAATTATATTGTATGTATACGATAAAATTTATGCAACTGATTTAAAGTTAAGGCTGCACCCTCTTATTTTAATGTGTATGTATGAGTGGATATGTGATATGTCGTCAAAGAGGGTTTAAAAATTCAATTTAAAGAATACATAAGATAACTGCTATTGTATAAGCAAAGAAAATGCTATCCAGATGTTCTAAAATAAAACAAACACACCCATACTCTGACCACTGAACTTTGGACCAGTGTTGCTCTTTATTAGTATCCAAAAACGTATGGACATTTTCTAGGTCACTGTTTCAAACTTGTCTTTAGAGCTACCTGGAGTAGCACAGAACCAACCTGTCTTTAGAGCAACCTGGAGCAGCACAGAAAAAGACCTTTCAGAGCTTCAGGAGACAGCACTTCATCTCAGTGCAGCATCCAGAAGTGAACTGTATTTGGAAGGTTTGCTCCACTATTGTAAGTAAGTTCCCAGGTAGGCCCATGTGACTCTGCAAACCCTAGGTCTGAGCTAGGTTTGCTTGAAATGTCAGCCAAACTACTAGCACCTTACACCATGATATGATTTGGCTCTGTGTTCCCACCCAAATCTCATATCAAGTTGGAATCTCCCAGTGCTGGAGGAGGGGCCCAGTGGGAAGTGACTGAGTCATGGGGGTGGACCTCCCTCTTGCTGTTCTCGTGACGGAGTTTTCCTATATCTGCTTGTTTAGAAGTCTGTAGCACCTTCCCCACACCTCCTGCCGGCCATGTGAGGATGGGCTTGCCTCTCCTTCACCTTCCACTGTAATTGTAAGTTTCCTGAGGCCTCCCCAGAAACAGAAGCCTGTACAGCCTGCAGAACGTTGAACTGATTAAACCTCTTTTCTTTATAAATTACCCAGTCTCAGGGATGTCTTCATAGCAAGGTTGAGAATGGACTGATACCATGAGCATCTCAAATGCCATCATCACAGGTAATATCTGTCAAACTCTTACGTCAGCTGCTTTACATTTATTCATTTATTTCTAATAATGACTCCACGAGATAGGTGCTGCTATTGTTCTCTTTTTATAGGTGATATTTGCATAAAGTTGGTGACTTATTCTGGACTCTCCAGCTGTGAAGGGGTTGAGCTAGAGCTGAAATGTAGGCAGTCTGACTATAGAGACCTTGCTAGTGTTCATTCTTGATTAGGCTCCCTCCAAGGCTCAGTTTCAGCCCAGGATGCAACACACACTAGGCAAAGATACCATAACTGTTGTTTAAAGAAAGCTAGATTCATATTGGCCCATATCCCAGCCTCAGCAAATATAGCAATGTGGCAAATTGGCCCAGGAGTCTAGTTTAGAAATGCCTCTCCAACTAGATAGGATTACCTGGCTTATGTTGAAAGATTCTATGCTGGGCTACTTTGAAATCTTCCACTAAAGCATTATTGAATGATGCCACACAGTCATATACTCTGGGCATCGAACAGCAACAGATACAGCTGCCTGCAAACATCCCCAAAGGCTTCAGGTTTACTTTTCCTGTCTCCTGCTCATGAGCCAAATAAATAATTCACTGCTTTCCACAACAGGTGCCTGCTCATCTTGCTTCTCTACTGAGACTCATACCTACGCCTGTGTCAATGTTATCCATCCTTCATGGCTCCAAAGGTAAGGAGGCTTTCTCAGTTTTCCTAGGTGAAGTGATGGTACCTTTTATACATTCATTGTAACATTTGTCGTTTACCATTCTCCTCATCTAAGATCCATTTTATTCCTCCCTTATTTTTCATAGCTGTAAGAACATGTTTTGTACCAAATTTGGTCTTCTGTACCAAATGATGTCTTGCTCATAGTGTGAGTTCAGTAAACATTTTTAAAATAAATAAATAAGTAAAGAGTAAATGGATTGTGTTAGGGAACCAGAACACAGGGTAATATAGGTTTAGCATTACTCATCCACAAATCCGAAATGTGAAATGCTCCAAGATATGAAATTTTTGAGCACCAACATGAAAACACAAGTGGAAAATTCCACACCTGATTTCATGTGATGGGTCAGAGTCAACATACAGCCAAACTTTGTTTTATGCACAAAATTATTTAAAATATTTTATAAAATCACTTTCAGGCTATGTGTATAAGATACGTATGAAACATTAATGAATTTTGTATTTAGACTTGGGTCCCATCCCTAAGAGGTCTCATTATGTATATGCAAATATTCCAAAATCTGAAGAAATTCAAAACACTTCTGGTTCCAAGTATTTTGGATAAGAGACCCTTAACCTGTATCAGCAAATTTTCAGAGAGAGGTTGATGGGATTTGTATTCATAAAGCAATGGAATAATTCGGCATTGCCTCTGTAGAGCAATGCAGTTACCTGGAAAACGTGATGTTCATCTCCATGCAACTTTGCCAGATGGATGTGGAACTCCTCCAGCTGATCCTTGTGGAAACCCATGCATCTCATGTCACTTCAGTGGGGATATATGGAAACGTGACTAATAAGACAAAAGGAAAACAAAACTTCGCTCACGTGAAGTATTTGGGACAAAGTAGCTTTCTTCATGTATGGGTGTGTTTTTGTCACTGCACAAGGAATCTAACACTGACAGATAAGATTTCTCCACCTGCCTCACTTTCTATTCCAATAGATAGTTGGCAGACTGTCTTTCCTGTGAAAGGCATGGGTAAATGCTACTTAGGTAGCAAGTGGCGGAATAATTTGCCTAACTATGACGTAAACAGTATCACAGTATTTCTACCTATTCCTTGGGTTCCTTCATGTGGGAGATACAGACTGGCCTATGTTTAGGACACTGACCTCTTCACACTCCAGTATCTCAATCTCAGCTTCCTTTTTCTGGACACTGGAACATTACATAGCTGTAGATGAAAGATCTTTTGGCACTGGCATCATGAAAAGGTATGTATAAAAGATAATATAAAGGTGCACATGTATCATAGAGATTGTCTCCTTGTCACCCCACCCAAAAACATATGCTTCCTGATGTTCAGGTACCTGGAAGGCCACACACTTTATCACAGACTGTGTATTAGTTTTTTATAGCAAGAGAAGAGAAGCAATGAGTGTGGGTGTCATCAAGGTGTGAGTCCTGCTGCTCAGAAATAATTCCGCTCTAGGGAGGCCTCTGGGTTCTCTTTGCTCAGATGGCGCTGAACTCTCACCAACTTTGCCTCTGCTTTTCTAGGCTGACCATTCCCCTCCAGCTGACACATTATTTCAATAGACAGTGTTGACAGTATTTCCACACCCCAGTTCCCATGGACCTGGGAGATATCTTGTGTCTTCCCGATGAACTACTTTAAATAACCTCACTTTGATGGGCAAGAATACCAGCTCCTGCATGCTGTGGAGTTCATCATAGATTGTCCAATTTCCTCCTGCTTCTTTGCCTCCTCAGGTAATGGAATCACACTCTTATTCTGAATTTTAACTCTTCCTCCCTTCCTTCCTACATTTCTCTAGAGTTGAAGTGAATCATTATTCTTTGTTTGCAAAGAAACTTCCTATTCCTTTATGGAGAGCTCTCAGAATCTCCTTTCATAAACTTTCCCAATAAACAAAAGAACAATTTCTCTTTTCTTTCTTGTCTTAGAAACCAATTCCCATATTATAAATAAGCACTTGGGTTAGAAATATACACCCAAAACTTCTAATCTATGCCTTTTTGATGATGTCCATATATCTATATTGATGGATAAGAAATAATAGAAAATTTCAAATGTACAATATTTTGCATGACATTCTCGATGATATTTCTGCTGAATTCTTTGTGTTGGTTCACTCAATCTCCCCTACATCTTTTCTCTATTTGGGAAGATTGGAAAGTTCAGTTATACTTCCCAGATTCTTCTGATGCTAGAATTCTGTATTGATTAACTTATGAGACATTTGGAATGCAAGCGTGAGCGGAGTCCATCTCTGTGAAAGTTTTGGAGGGTGCAGCTGATAAAAAGGGCCATGGAAATAAGAGGTTCTTCCAACAGCCAGCCAGCGTCTGCTACACAGACTCCTCAATATTGAGAGGAAAGGTGGTGGTGGCAGAGAAGCCAGTTCGAACCCCTTATTTCCAGCATAGCTCCAGTGTGGTGGTCTCAGAGGGAACAGCTCTATTATTCCAGTCCGTGGTGTTTGAAGTGTAATGTAATTCCAAGAGGCTAATCCCAGGCCTACTCCTTAGACCTTCTACAGATCCTAAAAATAGCTTACTTTCTGTGTTAAATATCTTTCAGCTTAAAATGACTGGAATTGTTTGTGATTCTTGTAGAAAACCCTGACTGGTACATTTCCCCATTGCTTAGACAGAAAATGGACTTCTGGCCTCCACCATCAGTCTCTGCTGTCAGGCCTCCACCATCAGTCTCTGCTCTCAGGCTTACACCATCAGTGTCTGCAGCCTCATCTTGCAGTCCTCTTGCCATCCTGTGTGTTCTGATTCCGCCATCCAGAATTCATCAAGGTCTTCCATGTTTCTGTGCTTTGGACAGGACATTTACTCCTTAAAAGTGTCCCACCCCCTTTTCCTGCCCCCTTCCCTGCCCTCACTGACTCCCTTTCTTCTATGTCCAACTTAAACGTCTGCTCTGGTGACCTTAAGTTGTTAAGGTAAAGCTAACTGTATCTGGTAGAGAATTCTGTAATTGAACTCATCACACCCCATTGCCGTGTACATTCAGATTTCTTTCATTTTTATTTTGTTTGGATTCAGGTATCTATCTCCTCTTCCAGACTGCTAGTTTCTTAAGCTCAGGTACTTTATGCACAGTTTGCTCCCAAACATCTAAGAAATTAATGATAACTACTTAATAAAATTTTAAGTTAAGACATTGAAATTATTTATGGCTTCTCACTTTCTTTATATTATTTCTGTTTCTTTTATATTTTACATACTTTGCAGCTACCTGTAAAAATAGTGGCCTCCTGGATAGAAAAGTTGCAAGCAATGAATGAAGCAAAGCATGAAAACTCTCCACCCTCATAAACAAGATTTACCCGTGTTGAGTGGCTGTTTTCTTGCTGCCCTAGTCCACTTAAAGCCTGTACATTTGAGTATGGCCTGAACAAATTCTCGGAGGAGAGAAATGGAATCTATTTAGCTTGTTTGATAGAGATTCTATGTATGGGGGTGAAAAGTGTAGCTGGAGTATGATAATTTAAAAGGTCATGCTAAGCGAGACTTTCTTATCAGGGGCTTCTCCGTTCTGGGTTTGAATGGAGAAGTGGCCATATTTACTGCTTTGTGTATGTGAAGAACAAGTAGTCAAAACTCTCACCCACTATAGGGGCAAAATTACAGCAGAGAGCTGTTATACTGCTTCTGAAAACTGGTATTTTTTTTATTGGTATTAATATTGAAATATGGCATAGTAATTCTATTACAGGACTTCTGTTAATACTGAAATGTACAGCTACATTTCTGTATAAAATTTTACTTTCTATTAACTTTCTTGTGCTGTCTGAACATTTTTCTTTAAAAAAGCAAGTATGCATTTGTGGGAATGCTAAAGCAAGGAATGTATAAAAGTTTATTTGTCTTTGCTTAATATAATTTGAGGGAATTTAGTTTTTCTGGCAGTATGTGGTTTTAACTTTAAAAAAGTATGAACTTGTTGACTATTTCTTTTCATTAGGAGACATGTTTTTTCACAAAAACATTAAGATGACTTTTTAAAACTGAAAATTGTAACCATCATTTCATGCTTTTATGTTTTCTTTATATTACACCCAAAGTCAAAAGTCAGTAATGAATGCAAAATATTTATTAGGAATGAAGGTATAAATAGGACCATAATAGAATGTCGACAGGTTTTATATTGTTTTCATAAGCAATTCTAAGCTCCCTAAAGAAATGTATATTCCCTTCAGCAGAAATGCACACCAAATGTGTTTTTGTAAATGTGTTATTTTCACAGAAAGAACATTCCAAGATGCTTTTATGAACCAGAAATCTTTGCATCTTTGAGAATGAAAGTCGAAATTTGCCTAGTTACTGGACAGTGTGGGACGCATTCGCATCAACGTGTACAGTGAATTTTGGAGCATTTATGTCAAGTAGATGCTAACTTTACGCTCCATATGAGAGACAAGTTATATTCTATGGCTTGAAGATTAAGTGAACTGAAAATCCAGATTTCTTTACATTTAAGTATTTCAGTGGTTCATCCTTTTGTGGCCGCCCTGAGGAAGCATGAGAGACTCCCCACACAAAATTTGAATGAGAGGTCAAGACTGTAGTTTCACACGTACACCAATAGAACAGGAAAGCTTTATTTCTCACATAATGAGACCTTTTGGGGAGGTCAGGGAGCAGTTCCCAAGCAGATCCAAAAATGGCTTGAACAGCCAGGAGAGGAGACTGGTGGGTGGGTTGGAAGGTGGGGCTGCAGTGAAGGTTCCCTGGTGAGCAGAGCCCTCCTGTGGGTGCCCAGACATTCTCATCAGCTTGACCAGATGTGAGCAAAGAGGGAGAGGGAGAGGTCAGGCTTAAAAGCATCAAGTATCAAAAATTAAGTAAAGCTCTAAAGGGATCAGCCTCGGAATTTTCTCCACTGGCAATTATGGAGTTCCCTAGGAAGTGACAGGAGTTGGTGGCAGAGAAAGCCTTCATGCAGGCCACCCTGGTGAGCTGAGCAGGACGGTATGGTACATCCCATAGTGTGCCGCACTGGGTCCACACTCACCGCCATTGACTAGCCGTCACCAAGCCACGTGCTCGGTGTAAGGTGGTGGTGTTCTTGTCTTTCTGGGCAGATGGTGGTAAAGGGAAGCAGTGTCTCCTGTGCAGCGGGTGGGTGGTTAACAGCCGCTAGCATTACGTTTTGCTTGAGATTTTCTGAAACGTTAAATCCTGCAGCCCTGTGACAAATGTGGATGCCCTAGTGACAGAGCAAATAAAAATAAAATGTACTCTTTGCCAGAGCGGGACATCAGTTAACGTGACTCCTTCCCTCGCGCACAGGCTGGGAGGCAGGTGTCTTCAGGTGTTGGCTAGAACAAACACTGGATTCTTTTGGCAGCCTTGAGTTTGCTCAGGCGGGCACTTACGGGGGAGTGGGATCACCTTCGGGGTGCGGCCTTGAGTGTGGGAAGCTATGGTAGTGTTTGTTCAAGTCTTTATAGGCCAAGGTCAGCCCTTGTGGAGAAGAGAGCTCAGGGGAGGCTGGCTAGAGTTCAGTCAAGGACAGAATCTCCGTCATCCTAAAACAGAATATTAGAGAAATGGTTCTTGGAAATTTTATACTAAATTTAAAATTTGCTAATTTTTTTTAATTAACAGAAATATGAAAAACTTCAGTCCTATTTAGAGGTAAAAATCTCCATATATGGAATTATTCATATCAATATGAAGTTAACAAAATATGTTTTCCTTTGTGTGGAGGAGTTAGAGAAGTTTTTTATTCTTTAAAGCCAAATCTTCACTTTAAAGTAATTATAGATTCACAGAAAGTTGCAAGCAAATGTACAGGAGGTCCTGTCTACCCTTCACCCTGCATCCCCCAATGGTAACAGCTTATGTAATCATGGCACAATTTCAAAACCAGGAAAGTGACATTGGTACCGCCTTCAGAGCCCATCCTAATTCTGTGAGTTTTATTCTGGTGTAGAAAAGTTAGTATTCCAATCCTACAATAAAACGCTGCATCTAAATGCAGAAAAGAGAGAGTTGTCAGTCTTTATTTTTCCAAAGCAAGTTTGGGCATGAACCCATGACTTGGTACATATTATTTCTGGTACCTTTATTTTGACATCATTTTACCCCAGGATCAACCCTGTCCCCCATTCTTTTGCCTTGTTTTACTTTAATTTTTATTTTGACATAATTTCAGAATCACATAAAAGTTGCAAGAATTGTACAAAAAATTCTCATACATCATTTACCCAGATTCCTCAAATATGAACATTTTACCATATTTGCTTTATCCACCCTTCTTCCTCCTCTTTGTCCATCTACACACACACACAGAGACACACACTAAATATCTGGTCTCTGTCCTCTGTTTTCTGGCACAGAGATCCTAAAACCCTTGTGGTGTTTTGAGCCGCGGGGGTGGTAGTAGGTGCATTTTTTTGCTCTAATCATTGTTCTTTGACCCAGGTTTCTGATGCAGGGCTCCTCATCTTGGAACTTCCTGAGTGACAGGAGCACTTTCATTCTGATGCAGGAAGTCTTGGAGGGCTCCTTTCTAGGGGTTGACCCCTAGAAAGAACAAGTCGGAATTAGGAGCTCAAAACTTTCATCCCCATCACCCGGGAGAGGGGATGTGGAGGGAGTTAATGACCCATCATTCCTCCTTGATGAAGCCTTTGCTGTGGGGCTGGGGTTCAGCCTCTGGATTGCTGAGCATGCGGAGGTCCCTGGAGATTAGTGTGCTCCTTCCCACATACCTCGCCCTGTGCAACTCTTCGGTCTGGCTGTTCATCTGTATCCTTCGTAATAAATAGGTAAATGTAAGTTAAATGCTTTCCTGAGTTCTATGAGCTGTTCTCGCAAATAGTTAAACCTGAGGAGAAGGTCCTGAAAACCCTGTGGACAGCTGGGCAGTCAGAAGAGCAAGTCACAAGGTCTCTACCTGGGACTTGCGGTGGGCAGCTGAAGTGAGGGCATCTTACAGGACTGGGCTCTACCCTGTGGGTTCTGCACTGACTCCAGCTAGGGTCAGGATCAAGATAACTTGCAGGACAACCAGGTGGTGTCTGCTGGAGAATTAGTCGTTGGCTTGGAGAAATCCCCAATGCTTCGGTCACAGAGTGTTCTGCTGTGTTGACAGTGCAAGAGAGGAAAAGGTGTTGGTTTTTCTGATACGCACACACATTTTTCCCTTTCTCCTCAATACTTTAGTGTTTATTTCAAAACAAGAATTTTTCTTTTTCTTAACCATAGTACAAATGTCAAAATTAGGAAATCCACATTTATACCATAGTATTGTACACCCTATAGATTTTATTCATATTTTGCCAACTGTTACAACAATGTCCTATATAGCAAATGCATTAAGTTATCATGCCTCTAAGTCTCCACTAATCCTAAACAGTTCCACCATGTTCCTTTGTCTTCCATGACACTGACATTTTTAAAGGGTACAGGCCAGTTATTTTGTAGAACTTCTGTCAATTCAGATTTGTCAGCTATTCCCTCATGATTAGATTCAGGTTATGCATTTTTTGCAAAAGCACTTCGTAAGTAACAATGTGTCCTCAGCACTTCAGATCAGGAGGAAGAAGACTTCCATTTGTCTCACTGTGGGTTAAATTAACTTTGATTATTTGGTTAAAATTGTTTAGACAGATTGTCTAGTGTCAAGTTATTTTTTTCTGATTGTACTTATTAAACCTATGAGAATGTAAGCTTACATGTCCTCCCCTCCTCCAAACCTCTAAGGCTTAACTCAGATATTGCTTCCCCTGAGTAAAATATTCTCCACTGTCTACGTACACTACCAACAACTTAGCTTCATTATCCTGTTCATTATATTGAAAAGTAGCCATTCTTTTTTCTATATCACTTAAGAGATTAGATTCTATATCACCTAATAGATTAGAAGCCTATCACCTAATAGATTAGATTAAGGGCTTTATCTTATTCCATTTTATATTCTAGGAAAACAGGAGGACCTCAATGGCTATTAATAGAATAAGCTGGTAAATAAACAAGTGAATTCCAAGAGGTGGAGTGAAGAAGGCATTATCTCCACCATTTTATAAAGAAGAATCCTGATGATCAGTATGGTGTGATTAAATCATGAGGGCACATTCTTAGCTTGGCTGTTTTGTTATGTAACAGTGACTATTACTGAGCTCATTTAATTTGGATCCAAGAAGCTACTTTACTATTCCCTGAGAATAGAGAAGAAAAAGGACTGCTTTGCATGAGGATTCACAGTCCTGGATGTATCAGAACACACTTCATGGCTGCTGATAGTACATAGTACATATGATATTAGCTAGTTTAACACCAGAGCCAGGAGACAAACAGCCCATGACGTAAGATCTTCAAACCACACTCAGCACTCTTTTATTGTATCTGTGGTCATCTGGGAGCCAGCTGACCAGCACTGGGTCAGTCAGCCTGGCTCCAAGCTTCAGATTAGATGCAGTTATGCTCCACCTGTCTTCCATTGTCCTTGGACCAGCAGGCTACCCAAGGCCAGAAGGGTAGGCACAGCTCTGTGGCATGCAATAGATCCCAGGGCTGATGCTCAGAGCTGGCGCACTGTGACGAGCTCTTCCGCTGGCCATGTGCTGAGCCACACCAAGGCAGGCAAGTATGTGCTGTCGCCAGTCAAACGGCAAAGGCTGAGCATACAAGAGGCGTAAAGAATTGAGAAGAGTCATGGGAAAAAGATAAAGGCTACCGCGGGAATACAAACGGAAGTATGGATACATGCAAACTCCAAACTGGGAACAGACAGCCAGATTGCAAGTCACACACGAAATCTCCTGGATGTCTGTGTGCCTGGGTGTCAGCGTGTGTGCGTGCCTGGTGTGTATCACTTTCCCTTCGTTTTCCCCTGTTCCTTAGCTGAGTCTGTATTCTCATCTAAATACAAAGTCTGCTTCCCTTGTGACTGCATATGTGTGCAAGCTCAGGCATTTAAACACCTCGATTTTCACCATATGCCCATCTTCATTAACACCACTGTTGTGAGAGTTAAATGTCACACAAGAAAAAACTGTGAAAAGTTAAAAGTGGTGTACAACATCTTATTTGTATTACCACTATTTTTTTTTTTCTGTTCGGGACAGGTATGAGTTACTCTCCAGAAAGCATGATGGAGTGTAAATACCTAGAACACTGCTATGTACTTTCTGAGTGGAGTGAAGATTTACATTAACTTGTATTAGACAGAAATAATGCAGTTTTGTAATTTTTGTAATTCTAAGAAAAACACTAGAAAGTGTTCTGTCAGTCAGGCAGTTTCCTAGGGATTAATAAATAGAAAGTGAAAGACAGAAAATTTCAAAAACAAAACATCCTTCCCTACAGTGCTAACTTTCAATGAATATTACAGTACTGAATGGTTTTTGTTTGTTTGAGACGGAGTTTCACTCTGTCACCCAGGCTGGAGTGCAGTGGTGCGATCTCGGCTCACTGCAGCCTCCGCCTCCTGGGTTCAAGCGATTCTCCTGCCTCAGCCTTCTGAGTAGCTGGGACTACACGTGTACACCACCACACCCAGCTAATTTTTGTATTATTAGTAGAAACAGGGTTTCACCATGTTGGCCAGGCTGGTCTCAAACTCCCGACCTCGTGATCCACCCACCTCGGCCTCCCAAAGTGTTGGGATTACAGGCATGAGCCACCGTGCCCAGCCAGAACTGAATGTTTAATGTACATTTGCTGAGTGCTATTTGAAATACAAATTATGTCTTCAAATACAGTGCAATCAAGTAAAAAGCATAATTCAGGCAAAGTTTGCTAAAAGAGTTTACTTGCATCATAAAGAGGAGATTAAAAAACGTATTTTCCTCAGATATAGCCATATTCCTTCCATTATTAAAGCCCATCACTACAAAAGTCATGGTCTGCTTTTAAGTCTGGATGAGTGTTTTTGGCAACAGAAAACAACTGTTTAAGTCTTTCACATGAGAATGTGAGGCTGCTGCTCTGTTTTATCATCTAGTCATGACAAGTCTTTATATCAAAACAGGAAACACATCCAAATGATCATTTGACAGATTTTTTTCCATTAGGAAAGAAAAGAACAACTATTCTTGGTTTTAAAAGGATAAAGTACAATGAAACTATCTTCTTTAATAGATTAAAGGACAAAAGAGTATAGAGCATCAAAGAGATGTTCAAACTCACAAACTCAGGAAAGCCTTTTGCTTTCCCTATCATCTCATTCACCTCAATCTAGAAATGTGCACATTCATAGCCTTCCAATTCTAGATGTGTTTTTCATGGTGCCCACATTCCATTCTATTAATTATCAACCATCTTTTTCTCAGCCATTTTCCTTTCTGTCTTTCTCAGTGAAATGACCATGTAAAGGATCATCATTTCCTGGTCACTGGTAGAACAAAGCCTGCCTAAAGATGTCCTTCGGATATTCACAGACATAACTCTCTTAGGTCCTCTCATTCTCAGTCTACAATGTTTTCAACTCTAATGTAAACATACGCTCAAGATTGCCTCGAAACGTTTTCCCAGATTTCATTTGGTAATCTGCATTTGGCAATAAACTGATCTCAAACAAATATGATAGCAAATATAATGCCCACAATGTGTGAAGCATGCCAGTCCTTCCCTGTTACATCTCAAACGTTTTGCCTGTCTGAAAGTCAACATTAATACTGGTCATTTTAAACATATAGTATAGTTCTCCTCTGGAGCCAAATAAATCTCTGGGGAAAGATGTGGAATGAATAAAAATAGTCTGGTTTTCATTTGGAGAGAATGAAATACACAGGCTTCTAGAACTACACTTTGTATCTCAGTTTGTTTCTTTCTAAGTTCCACATCATTTGCAATATGTGTCTTTCCAATGGCAGGTTCTGTAGGAATAAGGAGAATGTCATAAAGCTTTCTTTAAGAATTAAGTTCTGCATCCAGGCTTTATTCCCTGCCTTCTTTCTCCCCTCTATTCTCTACTGCTCTTCTCTTTGTTTTCTTTCCTTCCTCCCTTCCTTCCTTCCTTTCTTCCTTCCTTCCTTCTTTGCTTCCTTCCATTCTTCCCTTTCTTCCTCCCTTCCTCCTTTCCTCCCCAAATATAATTATGAGATCTGATTTTCCAAACAATAAATTTGTTATATGCATTGATGAGCTTATGTTTTCTTTTTAAGGGGATTTCAATTTTGTTATCAGATAAGTGAGAGACAGGGAATGTTATGAGTTTATCTAAATCATTGTTCAGGTCAGGATTAAATTATGGTATTTGGTCTATTTGCATTGCCTTTTCTGCATATCATGTTTTAAAACTGCATGGGAAAACTGTGTGCCATGCACTGCTAATTTGGTGGTATATTTCTTCTAGAGTAAATCTATATATAGTGGATTTCACTAGTCAAGATTTCTGATATAGTAATGTTTTAATATGTAAAAATGGTAGACTATCTCTTTTTGTTGAAAAAGCACATAACACAAAATTTACTCTCTTAACTGCTTTTAAGTATATAGCTGGTGGTGTTGAATATATTCACATCATTGTGATACAGGTCTCCAGAACTTTTTCATCTAGTAAATCTGATGCTCCCTACCAAATAAACAACTCTTTATCTTTTCCTCCTCCCCTAGCCCCTGGTAACCAGCCCTCTACTTGCTGTTTCTATAAATTTGACTATTTTTTGATATTTTACATAAGTGAAATTATACAGTATTTGTCTCTTTGTGACTGGCTTATTTCGCTTAGCATAATGTTCTCAAGGTACACTCATGTTGTAGCATGGGGCAGGATATTCCATCATGTTAAGCTGAGTAATATTCCCTGGTAAGTATACAACACATTTTGTTGATCCATTCATTCATTGGTCAGCATCTCGGTTGCTTCCACTTCTTACCTATTGTGAATAATGCTGCAATTAACATAGGTGTGTGTAGACTGGCTCACTTATGCAAAGAACAGAACTCACAGGCTAGGAGCTTCAAATGTTAAGTCATCTGAATTAAATCTATGGCATTATCTTCTCAGTTTTTCTAACACACAATAGGGTAAAATATGTGAGATTAAATGACCCACCCTACAACTTGTAATGGAGAGTAGCATACATATTAGATTAAAGATTTATAACTTCAAGTATCTTCTACGTAGGCTTTATTTACATGCTGTAGGGCTGTTGTTGCAACTGACAATGGAAATGCACCTCACTGGGGCACAGGTGCAGGGCAGCTGCAGTCCCTCCCATCTCCAAGGAGGCCGAAAGCTAACTTCTCTCTCTAGACTCACACCACTTCAAAATCTGCTTGTTCTAGGTGGCTTCCTCATAGTGACTGCTACTTAACCATGGTGCTTTTCTGGTTGCAGAAGTGTCAAGCATGACTTTAGGAGCTAATACTCTGCCATGGCTCCTAAAGTCATCCATAAAAACTCTTTGCTAATTATACTTGTGACCAGTGACTGAACTTAAGGAATTCACAGTAAAATGACCAAGTACCTAGAAAATGCTGGCTTAAAGGTCATTCAAAGAGACATTCCCAATGGCTGGGGCACTGTCACGGTACATGTTCACACGTGGGTCACACTGCTTGCCACGTCGTGTCACACTGCCACGGTACATGTTCACGCATGGGTCACACTGCTTGCCCCATCATGTTGGACTGCCACAGTGCGTGTTCCTGCGTGGGTCACACTGCTTGCCCCGTCGTGTCGCACTGCTACGGTGCATGTTCCCGTGTGGGCCACACTGCTTGCCACGTCGTGTCACAGTGATCTTGCTTCTTGCTGGTTGCTCCTCTTAAATCACAAGATCCTTGGGAACAGATTCTGTGCTTAGTTCACGTAGATGTCCCACATGTAATGTTACTGCTATTTAGCCATAAATAGTATTCATAACAATAAGATACAAAATTTGAATTGAATTTCTACACCACTGAAGTTTTTCAAGGGCGATAACCTCCAGCATGTCACTGTTGGATTATTTATTGATAGCAAACCACTTACAAGGAGGCCCTGATACACAAAATACTCAGAAAAATAGCAACAGATTCCATTGTAGATGAATTTGACTTTGTAAGACAGTTTGACTTTGTAAGCAAATTCTAGATATTGATTAAGAGAAAATTGTACATCATTAGTAAAAACAAATGACCCTTGGGCCCTTCAAATACTATTTTCACCCTCACAAGTAACATGCATGCCTAATTGTAACAAACCACGTAGCTTATAAAGTGGCTTAGATACTATGGAAAAGATATTACCAGGAAGTGTTTCTTTTAATGTCTCATGATTAATATTCTGTATATTGAACTATAAATCATATAAATTAACCTATTAATTGAGAATTTTCATTGCTATGTGCAGTTAACAGAAAGAAAATAAAAGTTATTTCCTTGACCCTGCCTTTAGTAATAATCGGGAACTATTTGAATCTCATTTACTCTCCCAGGGCGGTATCGCTAGGGAGCCACATTTTCTGACAGGAGAAAATCCTGTCTTGACTGGGAAAGCTACAACTACTGTATCATAAATCAAGAAGCTCTAATGGGCTGGGGGAAGGGAAGCTGCTATGAGGAAACAAAATTAAACTGCTCTTTGAAGGTAGCTTGTGAAGGTAACTAAATCCGTTTATCCCTTCCATGAACTTCACTCATGTGTGTTTGCTGAGGCTGGGTCAGAAAACCAATTACAGATGTAGCTTGTGCAGTTCACTTGCCATCACGGTGGAGAAACCAATGTCCTAGAAACACTGCTCTGTTATCTCACTAACTGAAGAAACACAACTCAAACGGGAAGTGTGTTTACTTTTCAAGTAATTAAAAGTAAGGCCTAAAAGGATGTGGACTTGATATCAACCTGCCTGCCCTTCAGAAATACTGAATGACCCCAAATTTCCATTTAGTGCTCAGATGTATCAATTCTCACTGGGAACCTGTGAAAGGATTGAATTAAATATGTTATGCAGGTGATTTGCTCTTCTGAGATACATAATTAAAAGAAACATTGTCCCAAAACAAATGTTTACATCCTCAGACATAGGAACTTCAAATCAGCTAAGGAAGCACACGCAGGCCAACAAATGTTTTCTGGAGGTAGAAACGAAGATTCATGAGCATTCCAGAACAAACAGGATGAGGGAAAGGGAACTATTCCTTATTTCTAGTTAGCTGGGAAATGCTTTGCACCAGGTGCGATTTCAAGAGCTTTCAGGGTGATGAGAGTATATGAACTGCTGGCTTTAGTGCACAGTATCGTTTATTATAGAAAAATAGAGAGAGATTAAAATGTTAGATTATAGGCATAGAGATCCTCAGAAAACAAAAGTTCGAAAATACTCCCCCAAATTTTCTCAAAGAGTAAATTGTTCCCTGAGGCATTGCAGTCGTCATTCTCCTGGTTGGTCTGAAATGGTGAATGTGTTTCCCAAAGTACTTGAACTGCAAGTGAAAAGAAAACAGGGTTACTTACACATCAAAGTACCTTTGGTGTAAATGACCAAAAGTCAACTGCTTGGTGAATTACCAACAGTCAAAATACAGTGTGTGATTATAGCTCCTTTAACATTTTTTCCAGTGTCTGCCTTAGAATCCACCGTCTCCATATAAAGTACCTTCTGAGTCAATTTACTGTAAAATCACAACTGTTTCCATTTAAAGGACGTTCTGGGTCAGTATACTTTAAAAATGTCTTAAGGATGCTTCGAATGTAAAAATCTACCTTAATTTTCTCAAATCATTTGTAATGAGTGACTTACAAAAGCAAAGAACTAATATATTTAACCTGTTCCTACATATTATAGATACAAGAATACCAAAGAAAAATAAAATTCTGAGAACTTGTAAATGGACAACTTGGGATGGGCATTCACACTATGTTGAACTCTTAACAGTGAGTACCTGTAACATCTTGTTCAAATACTCTAGCAAATTTAAAGTATCACCCTCATGCGTTCAAAGTACATAGTACACAATTAGCAAGATTTAAACACAAATGTGTAGTCATCACAAAGGAGACACAGAATTCCTACAGGGTTGGTAAAGGAGTGTTTTCAAGACTAAATCCGGGCAGGAGCCCCTTTGGCAGTATGACTCAATCTAGCTTGCAAGATTTTGTTTTAGAATGTCATTACTTCATTGAGTGGGAATAAGAGCTGCTTGAATACTTCTTTACAATAAAATAGTTTTAGCCAACCCCTGGGCATGATTCTTTCAATTCACTTAAGCATTTGAAAAAGATGTTAGAAGTCCCCTGTTGGAGTTACACATAGAGTGAATGCCCACCCCAAATTGTCCATTTGCCGGTTCTCAGCATTGTATTGCTCATAACCTTGGAGTCATATAAAAATGAAGCAGGGTAGAGAGTGATGTAGGGATTTGCCTTATTTTCTATTATTTAGTCTTTCTTCCTTCTCTCTCTTGCTTGATCTCAGAAAAAATTTCACGGAAAATGAATCTTGGATCTTTTTCAGTTGAGCATGGTTTTAGGCCCACTTGGTAGAAGATATAGAAAATATTTCAATAAATCATGCGCTGCATACTTTTTATAATTAGTATCTCAAGTTACATAAGAAAAAATAATTGAGAGGGAAATCAGGTGTTTAAATGTGGAAGACAGGGATCCAGCTGAGTTTCTGGAATGAGACCTCAGCCTTTGAATTATTCCTCTATTGTGAATGTGCTGGGCTGTTTCCAGTTCCTCTTCTACATACAGACCCCCTGGGGACTGGGATACATGACAGTACATGAAACGGTTCCATTCTGCACAGCGTTTCCATGAAGACCGCTTTACCTCACTTCACAGATGTGGACACCTAAACCCCTACTGAGTACTGAAGTTTACACCTATCTTCTGGCTCCAAAGGCTGAATTTTTACCACTATACTTGCCTTAATGGGAATTAGTTAAGGAAATGGAAACTTTAGTGAAGAGATTGACATGATGGATTTGGACTTTTTGTTATCTTTATCTGCCAAAGCAAAAATGACAGTCTTTGTCAATGTAATTCAACTAAAGTGTATAGGGCATTCTCCATGCTCAGGGCAGTGTGCTCAGTGCTGAAAGTTACAGACAGATGAGAAGATTCAATCCCTGCCCTCGAATAATTTAGATCTAGTATGTGAGAAAACCAGTCTTGACGATATAATACGTGTAAGGCAAGCACTGTATCTTGTCCTAGATATAAACACGAAGGGTTGTTTCATGAGGCAAGGAAAGAGTGTGATGGGCATACCGTGCCCGAGAGAGATGAGACCCAGAACGGAAAAGGTGGAAGGGAATCAAAACCAGATCTTCTTTGCTTCCACAGTGTTGCTTAAAAGAACAGAACTGTTCTTTCACTGTATCCATTTCCTTTGTAAATAGCTTTGTATAGTGGAGCCTTCTGTGCCCAAAGTCAAGGTTAACAATAATGACAGACAAGGGAAAGAATGGGGAACGTGTGGGACAGTTGGCCCAGTACTGTCACCGGCCGGAGCTGAAGAACCGGCACCATGGTGTTTAATGCACATGGGGAGGTAAGAAGCCGAGACGTGGAGTTCTCTGTCCTCTATGCCCTCTTGCCCTGTGCACTTCGGAGATCTCCCTGGCAAATCTTTCCTCTCCCATGACTCACCAGCCACACTGGTAAACCAGAAGTTCAACATAGTTTAGAACTGGCTGTTTGGAAGAAGGATGGAGTGCATGGAAATAAACGTGAGCATTGTTCTTGGACTCCCTGGCCCTTATGAGGTGTGTTGAAAGGGTGCCCTGAAGCACCAGGAGAAATAAGACAGGATAAGAAAATAACCCAAGGGAAAAAGTGAGAGAAATTAGTTTGGAAAGGCACATGTGCTTCAGGGAGAAAGAGTGCGGAATGGACAGGTTCTGGAAGGAAAAAAGAAAAAATTGGCAGCCTAGGGACAGTAAGAGAAGCTTCCACTGTGAGCAAGAAGAATATCTCACTAGTTTGTAATGCTTTTCAAGATACGTAGAAAACGACCATCAACTTCTAAATCAGTCCTTGAATTGCTTATTTCTAACTTTTGTTTATATATCAATTTTGTCATTTGAAGATTCATTTATCTTGACAAGGTTTACCTAGGTTAACTGTTTTCCTCCTTGTGCTTTGAAAAATTTGGATATCATATTATCCCATGAAATCACATATGTAGCATCACTGTGTGTTTGCAGTTTGGAGATGGTTCCGCGACAAGCAGAGAACATAGGAGAATGCACAAAATTGATCCTCCTCAAGAATGAATCTCCATGCTTTAACTCCTATAACTTTGTAAAAGAATAGAATAAGGGGCATGAAAAGAGAAAATGCAAGGGAGTGGTGGTTGCGAAGATGAAATAAGAAGTAAGATAGTTGAAAATATCAAGAGAGTTTAACGAAATTATTTCCATTCAACCTGGAGTTTATGGTAATTATACTTGCTAAGTAAAATAACATTTTGAGTATTAACTAAATGGCAAACATTTTTCACTGGTGATTAGGAAGTTTTCTTAAAATCTGTATAAGCTGAACAATATTATTAAAGACATGAATCTCTGAGAGGTTGCAGAGCTAGTAATTAGAAGAGTTAAGATTTGAATCTAGGCCAGGCACTGTGGCTCACACATGTAATCCCAGCACTTTGGGAGGCTGAGGTGGGTGAATCACCTAAGGTCATGAGTTCCAGACCAGCCTGACCAAAACGGCAAAACATGGTCTCTGATAAAAATACAAAAATTAGCCATGCGTGGTGGTGGATGCCTGTAGTCCCAGCTACTTGGGAGGCTGAGGGAGGAGAATCACTTGAACCCAGGAGGTGGAGGTTACAGTGAGCCGAGATTGTGCTATTGCACTCCCACCTGGGCAACAGAGTGAGAATTCATCTTAAAAAAAAAAAAGATTTGAATATAGCATTGTGCAATTCATAGGTCTCTGCACTTCTCTATTCCTGAATCTAGCTAACTCAGAGGTCTGGAGGACCCAGGGGCCACATGTGAGGGGAATTTCTGAGGTAGATCCTCCAGTTGGCAGGAAGGAGGCCTTTGCGGCACTTTACGTATCTAATAATAGTACCAAAACAAAATTTTTTACTATTAAGTTTGCCTAAAAAAAGGCAGTAGGGAATAAATTTTTCTCTGAAAATCACCAGCTTATAACTGCTTCATAATATATTACTTCATTAGTTTAATTGCTCTAATATAAACATGCCCTTAAAATAATCCTCACATGCGTTTAAAATTTGTTCTTCAAATAAAAGTTTGTCTTTACCTCCTCTTGTAACACAAAATGAATGCTTTTATCCCTAACAGAAAGGAAGCTTTACAGGCAGGCATATACATGAGTGGTGTTCAGATTCTGCCCCCACTAATATCTTTGCTAATATGGCCTAAAGAAACAGTGGCTGTGTTGGGGTTTGGCAGGATGCCATAAGGAAATAAAATACCGAGTGCCTAAAGTTTAAAACTTCTTCATGGAACCTTTACTACAACCGTCACGAAGAACTAGAAGCCATGCTAAGACCTGCGCTTTTGAAACCTTCTCTGTGTGCTGACATCACCATTGTCCTGGGAGACCGTAGATTTCAACCAGAGCAGATATCATTTTCATTACATTAGAAATACACAAGTGTTAGTTCAAAATTGAGGGAAAAGACATGGATGGGAAGACAAATGTATAAGAACAGTTCACAGATTTTTGTGTGTGTGTGCACTGAATTAGCTTTGAAAGAGCAATTTTTGGTTTTTGTACAAGACATGGCCTGCCCCTTAAAGTAAGATTAACACTTTATTTACACATTTGGCAAGATCATTGAATTTCCATAAAATATCTAATTTGATGAATGCTGGACTGCTCAGAATGTGCATGTGAATCAAATATGCCCTTTTGTTCTTCTCATCTGATTTGTTACTCTATCTAGAGTCAAATATATTTTCAGTTGACAGAAGCAAGGTAATATAGAGATATGACAAGAAAGGAACATTCCAGCAATTTACCATCTTAATTACACCAAGCAAGAGAAAACAAATAAGATTTGTCTGCTGACAAGAAAGTCCCATAATGAAAAGGGAAAAGAGACTGCGGAGAATATGCTTACGTTCTTAAAAATCATTACTGCTACCATTAAAACCACATTTCCCTACTGGTCGTTCTTTAGGGTGGGCAGATTTGTTTTAAATAATAAAGATCTTCACAAGCACCTCAAATTTAACATTTCCGGTCAAGCTTTCACTGTGTTTTCAT
This sequence comes from Cheracebus regulus, assembly GCA_963574635.1. NCBI lineage: Eukaryota > Metazoa > Chordata > Mammalia > Primates > Pitheciidae > Cheracebus > Cheracebus regulus. Next base: position 45,091 of record CAUYQU010059514.1, read on the forward strand.
AGTACACTGCAGCTGCCTCCTAAGGCGACTTGTCACCTCTTCTCACCTCCCAAGCATCCTCTATGCTGCTTCTAGAGTGTTCTGCCTAATACCGGAAGCCCAGCCTGGCACCGCCCTGCTCACCCTGGGGAAGTTACCAAAGCCCACTTAACTCCTTAATATAACACACAAGTGCCTTGACAGCTGCTCTGACTCAGACCCCCCAGTTCTTACTGTATCTCTTCTCTCCTGGCTCCCCCATCTCTCTGGTCATTTCATATTATTCCAAAACCTAAACATACTATGCTTTATACACTTCCCCCTACATACATTGCCTCTTCTGTCAAGATATCCCATCTTCGTGTGTCTCCACCACCTCGACCTGGAGAACCTTTGTCACCCTGGGGAAGTCCTACTCATCCCTCAAGACACGATTCAAATATCCCCTTCTCTCTAAAGCCTGCCCTGGCTGCTATCATTCCTTCCTCTTGGGTTGCTGTAGAACTTTTACTAAAGTAATGATCCTGTTAAATGTCTTCCTGTTTCTCCCTAGGAAGGTATGAAGACTACCATGTAACTTATTTTATGATTTATCTAGTGGCCTGCCAAAGCTGGCTAATATAAGCTTGTAAGAGATGATCATTAAATATTCAAGAATTTGCAAGCTGGTGGTTACGTCGTGGTTATTTGAAATCAACTGCATAGGAGTATTATACCACAAAATTGGCAAACACCACATATAAGAACTATTTTTTTCTTCAAAGACGTGGCTTATGAGCATAGCTGGATTTATCCCCACTGTCTAGCAGAGTCTCTAAGTGTGCAAAGGAATTCCTTGAGTAATCAATGTGATTTCAATTAACTGAAAATTATTTGAGTTTAAATGAAACTTAACAATGCTGGAATTTCATATTTTGCTATAATTCAAAAACAATTATATTTGCTATAATACAAAAACAATGCTGGAATTTCATATTTTGCTATAATTTGAATTCTAATCGGTTTATAAGAAACAAGTATGGATTTCAAGTTTGTAAGTACCGGAGATTTTATTCCGAGATGGCATGGTCATCAAGGCCAGGCGATTAGTGGCTCAAATGCAGGATGTCGTTTGTTGTAAATTTTCCCATCAGCATCAGTAGAATAGCTGCATGAACAGCTTAGGCCCCTCTGCAGAAGGGAGGAAACACACAGAGCCATGTGCACACCAGCCCAAGGCTGAGACTACCGTTTTAGACTAACTTTTGTCAGCAAACTTATTTTACAGATAGGGAAGTAATGTCAAGAGAGGCTGATTCTATTTGTTCATCTTCTTACAGGTGGCTAGGGGCATAACAAGGATTTTAATTTAGGTCATTGATTTGGGAGTTGGCATTTTTAACAGTACATACATTTGGGTCTGTGCATATGTGTTGGCTAGAGGGAATCTAAGCAGGCGATTCAGAAATCATTAAAGATTAAAGAATTAAAGAAGGCCAGGTATAATGGCTCACACCTAGAATCCCAGCACTCTGGGAGGCCTAGGTGGGAGGATTGATTGAGGGCAGGATTTCAAGACCAGCCTGGGGAACACAGCAAGGCCATGTCTGTACAATTTTTTTTTTTTTTTTTTTTTACGATCTAGCCAGTTGTGGTGGTGTGTGTCTGTTCTTAGCTACTTAGGAAGCTGAGAAGGGAGGATCAGCTTGGTTGACAGAGCAAGACTTCGTCTCTTAAAAAAAAGGAAAGGAAAGAAAAGAATAGAAATATTTTAAACTTGGAGTATCTAACTAGCAATTCAGTAATGAACTGAATGCCCAAGGAAGGGTTAGCATTGCTTGAATGAAAATCTAGTTACAGACTAAAACCCACAGCTCGTACACATGGGTGTCCAAATATGGACTTTCTCATGTTTAAAGGAGCCATTCCTATCTGGTATCTGATTATCTTTTTTGTGTACTTTATACATATTTCATTACTGTTACGTCCTTAATACAGCTACTTCATTTTATTAATTTTGAACTTCCTGCTATAAACATAGCAAGATCACATTCTGTATTGTTTTATTTATAATTTTACATTTTATGACTTTATATAGGAGCTTACTAATAAACAATTCACCAAATTATCATTGATACATAGTGAAGATTTGAAAAATGGTTTTCAACATAAAAGTGATTTTATCATACTGGAAGGTGCTTCCTTGGGGCTGTTCCATTTCCTCTATCTCAAACAGAGAAAATTTTGGAAGCCCATTTCAGCTAAATTTATCTAATAATTGAAAATTCATAGATGAGTGTTTTCTTCATCTATCATATTTCAGGCAAAAGATTTACCCAAACATTTGCTCTTGATTTGTCTGAAAGATTAAGCTATTTCTTATAACTTAGGCTAAGTGTGTCTCACAGCTCAAATGCAAATTTCTGGCCAAAGAATACGGATCCACTCAAGGAACACGCATTAGTTTATCCTCAAGGAGAAGAAGTGCAAACACTCCAAATCCTTTGTCTGAAGTAAACTTTTTGTTATTTTTTTTCAGTGAGGTTAATTTCATAATTTGAGATGTAAACTTGTATAATAAGGAGAAGTATCTCTAAGTTCTTATGGAGGGGAGAGATTGCATCATCTTTATCTTGTCAGCACTTAACATAATGCCGTGCAGGAATACATTGTTCAATAAATGTGTATCAGATCAAATTAGATGTTTAAAAAACAAGTGATCCAAAACCAAAATGTCTCAGTGCTCCTACAAGATTCATATTTTTCTCAAAATGTCTTTTAGCTTACACCTCACATGGTTATATTTTTAACAGATATTCTATATTATTATCTATGTTTAGAAAGATATATTTACCTATCATCATTTTAGGCTACATAAAGTTAAAAATAGATTAAGGAAAATAAAGGTGGGTTTTGTTTTGTTTTTTAACCACAGGGACAATTTCAGAATCTTTTCCCAGCTACCTAATGTTAATTGACCCCGAAAATATTTTGGAACTTAAAACAATTTTCACAGATTAAAATCTCCAGGAAAATATATTAGGCACAATTAGTCATTAATTTCAAGTGCTAAATTGTAACTGATTGCTATAACAAGGCACACAAGTACTGTTGGCCAGTATTGAGCAGGAGGGAAGATGTGGTGAGATGCTGGCGTAATTTACCTCTCCCTTCCCTGCTGCTCTCCTGAGACTCGTGAAGTAATCAAGAGTGCGAATAAAGAGGCATCATGAAAAACATATTTATCTTAATAGCTGTGAATTGTTTCTATGACTCAGTGATAATTAAATAAAAATTAGTGACTGAAAACGTTAAAGGTATGAAAAAAATTGATCAATGACATAAAAATTAGCTTCAGTTTATTAGTTAAACAAAATCTTATTGGATGCATTAAACCATTAACACATTTAGTTCTTAGAAAACGCTAAGAAAATTTTTATATGATTTTGTGAAATTTATCATCTTTTATTAATTATGTAGTTCAATTCTGCAATCAACATATTCAGTGATAATGAACATTTTAAAACTTGACTCAGGAAATGTTCATAATAAAACACTTTGAATACTCAATTATACAAATATGATACATACTTAACATTATATTTCTCTCCTTTTTTCTATTGTTTCATTAGATTCAGTGCTACGTTTGGTATTACTTTGAGGTGTATTTTCAAGATACAAAATATTCAGATACAGGTTTATACTGATTTACAGACACTAATGAATATTTAATTCTCAGATGTTTAGATGCATTATAATATGTAATTTACATTGCAATAAGACAACAAAATGCAATTAATTTGAATATAAGAATCAATTGACTATCTCTATCCTAGATAGATAAGATTTTTTTAAATGCTTATAAAGATGAGAATTTTAAATGTAATCTAATGAAACAAAATTTTCTCATAGGAGTATTATAAACACGTAAGTGACAATTAATTCTTAATTAATACTTCCAGCTTTTGCTAAAAACTCTCAATAAACTAGGTATTGATGGACCATATCTCAAAATAATAAGAGCTGTTTATGACAAACCCACAACCAATATCATACTGAATGGGCAAAAGCTGGAAGTATTCCCTTTGAAAACTGGCACAAGACAAGAATTCCCCTCTTACCACTCCTATTCAGCATAGTATGTTCTGACCAGGGCAATCAGGCAAGAAAAAGAAATAAACGTATTCAGATAGGAAGAGAAGAAGTCAAAATGTCTCTGTCTGAGGAAGACATAATTGTGTATTTAGAAAATCCCATCATCTCAGCCCCAAATCTCCTGAAACTGATAAGCAACTTCAGCAAAGTTATAGGATACAAAATCAATGTGCAAAAATCACAAACATTCCTCTACACCAATATAGACAGAGAGCCAAATCATGAGTGGATTTCCATTCACAATTGCTACGAAGAGAATAAAATATCTACAAAAACAACTTACAAGAGATGTAAAGGACCTGTTCAAGGAGAACTACAAACCACTTCTCAAAGAAATGAGAGGACACAAAGAAATGGAAAAACATTCCATGCTCATGGATAGGAAGAATGAATCAATATCAAGAAAACAGCCATACTACCTCAAGTAATTTATAGATTCAATGCTATCCCCATCAAGCAAACATTGACTTTATTTACAGAAAAAAAAAGACTTTAAATTTCATATAGAACAACAAAAAAAGCCCATATAGCCAAGACAATCCTAAGCAAAAAGAACAAATCTAGAGGCATCATGCTACCTGACTTCAAACTATACTACAAGGCTATAGTAACCAAAATAAACACAGAAAAGGCCTAAAAGCTCTCAATAAACTAGGTATTGATGGAACATATCTCAAAATGATAAGAGCTGTTTATGACAAACCCACAACCAATATCATACTGAATGGGTAAAACACTGAAAGCATTGTCAATAAAAGCCAAAAGAACAAACGGGATCTAATTAAACTGAAGACCCTTGAACTTCGGGGTGTTTACACTGTGAGGGGAACACGGCTTATTCAGGCCTCAGTAACGGGGAACACGTCTCCCTTCACCAAGCTGGAGCATCCCAGGTGGACTTCAGACTGCTGTGCTGGCAGCAAGAATGCCAAGCCAGTGGCTCTCAGCTTGCAGGGCTCCGTGGGGGTGGATCCGCTGTGCCAGGCCACTGGGCTCCCTTCCTTTAGCCCTGTTCCCAGGGGAGTAAATGCTTTTGTCTCACTGGAGTTCCAGATGCCACTTGGGTATGGAAAAAAAACTCCTATAGCTAGCTTGGTGTTTTCCCAAACAGCTGCCCACTTTTGTGCTCGAAACCTATGTCCCTGGTGGCATAGGGACCCAAGGAAATCTCTTGATAAGCAGGTTGTGAAGACCATGGGAAAAGCATAGTATCTTGGCTGGAGGGCATTGCTCCTCAAGGCACAATCCCTTGTGGCTTCCCTTGGTTGGGAGGGAGTTTCTCAACCCCTTGCATTTCCTAGGTAAAGCAACGCCCCACTCTGTTCGGCTCGCCCGCCATGGGCTGCACCCACTGTGTAACCAGTCCCAGTGAGATGACTCGGATACCTCAGTTAGAAATGCAGAAATCACCTGCCTTCTGGGTTCATCTCGCTGGGAGCTGCAGACAGAGCTGTTTCAACGTGGCCATCTTGCCGGCAACCTGAAAGTGGTTTCTTGAGATGGAAACTACTCCTGGCGATGATGCTGTAAACATTGTTGAAATGACAACAAAGGACTTAGAATATTCCATAAACTTAATTGATACAGCCGTAGCAATGTATGAGATTACTGACTTTAATTCTGAAAGAAGTTCCCCTATGGGTAAAACACTATCAAATAGCATCACATGCTACAGAGACATCTTTGATGAAAGGAAGACTCGATGTGGCAAACATCACTACTGTCTTATTTCTTAAAATTGCCACTGCCCCCTCAGTCTTCAGCAACCACTACCCTGACCAGTCAGCAACCATCGACACTGAGGCTAGATTCTTCACCAGCCAAGTGACTGTAACTCTCTGAAGGGTCAGATGATTATCAGCATTGTGTAGCAATTAAGTATTTTTAAATTAAGTCATAGAGACTGGACTTTTTTAGACATAATCTATCACACACGTAATAGACAATAGTATAGTGTAAAGATAACTTTTATATGCACTAGGAAACAAAAAATTATTTGGCTCACTTATTGTGATAGTCTTATTGGGTGGTCTGGAACTGAACCTGCAATATCTCTAAAGTATGCCTGTGTCGGTTACAAACTCTATCACACACTACTATAATTTTTGTTTAAAAAGTCATGTGTATTTTATCATTTTTATTATTAGTATTATTATGTAGAGGTCCAGCTCCGTTTCCCAGGTTGAAGTGCAGTGGCGATCATGGCTCACTGCAACCTTGACCTCCTAGGTTCAAATGCTGAGACTATAGGCACGTGCCATCACACCTAGCTATGTTTTTACTTTTTTAAAAAATATTTTTTTCTGTAGAGATGGCGTCTTGCTATGTTTCCCAGGCTGGTCCCAAACTCCTGGAGGATCCTCAAGTGATCTTCCCACCTTGGCCTCCCAAAGTGCTAGAATTACAGGTATGAGTAACTGCACCCAACCAAAAGTTATGTATATTTTAAAGAAATCAAGGATTTAACCATATAATTACATTCTTTTATATTCGGTTCATATTTATGATTTCTAGTATTCCTCACTCCTTTCTGAATATCCAAATTTTGATCTGACATTATTTCCCTATAGTCTAAAGAACTTCATTTATATTTCTTGTAGTGTAAGTCTTCTGGAAACAAATTGTTTTTCATTACTTAAAAACATCTCCAGTCAGCCTTTTTTTTGTTCTTTTTTGAAAGATATTTTCACTGGAGATAGAATTCTGGGTTAACAGCTTTATTTTTCTCTCTCTCTCCAACATTTTAAAGATGTTACTCTCATTTTTCCATCTACTCTTTTACAAATTCTGTAAAACAGCCTTCACTCACCTATTGTTTCACTATAGGTAATGTTTCATGTGTTTTTCTTCTATGGCTACTTCTCAGTCTTTCTCATCTTTGGTTTTCAGCAATCTGACTGTGAGGTAGCTCATTTTTGTTTTTGTTGGTTCATTTGCTTTGTTCTGTCTTTTCAATCTTGCTTGAAGCCTGCTGAGTGCCCCCAATCCATATGTTTGTTTTTCACTAAATTTTGAAAACTTTTCCCTATTATTTCTTTTTCAGCATAATTGTTCCATTTTATTATTAGTTCCTGTTGTTAATCTCTTCCTGTGTTTAATTTATAAATTAAGCTTCATCATAGATATGGATGTATAGGGAAAAAATGTAGCATATTGTATACAAGGTTTGGTAGTATGTAGGGTTTAAGGCAGTCACTGGGGGTCATAGAATGCATCCACTGAAGATAAATGGGGACTACGTATCCAATATAGTTTTATTAATCATAGTCACCATGCTGTGCATTAGATCTCCAGACTCATTCACCTTGCATGGCTCAAACACTGTACCCTTTGGCCAACAACTCTTCTCTCCTCCCTCCCACCTTCATTCGGGTCTCTGGCAACCATTATTCTACTCTCTGCTTCTAGGATTTTCACTATTTTAGATTTCACATAGAAGGGAGATCATGTAGTATTTATCTTTCTGTGTCTAGCTTATTTCCTTTAGCATAGTGTCCCCTAGGTTCACCCATGTTATTGCAAATGCCAGGATGTCTTTCTTTTTTAAGGCTGAATAGTATTTCATTGCATATTTTATACCATGTAAAAATATGTATATATATATGTATATATATATATATATATATATATATATCACATTTTCTTTATCCATTCAGCCAATAACAGACATCTAGGTTGTTTCCATATCTTGGTGATTGTGAATTCTGCTGCAGTCAACATGGGAGTGCAGATGTCTCTTTGAGATACTGATTTTATTTTCTTTGGATACATGCCTACCTGTGGGATTGCTGGATCATATGGTAATTCCATTTTTACATTTTTTGAGGAACCTCCATTCTCTTTTCCATACAGACTGCACCATTTTACATTTCCACCAACTGTGCACAAGGGTCCCAATTTCTTCACATCCTTGGGAAGACTTGTAATTTCCTGTCTTTCTGATAGTAGTCATGATGTGAGATGATAGCTTGTGGTAGTAAATTGCTATATTTTCTACTGGTTTAATCACTCTCTTTTTAAAATAAAAATGAAGTAAAAAATTTTAAAAAGGAAAATGAACAAAGGACCTGTATAGACATTTTTTCTAGAATAACATACAAATGGCCTTCATATGCTTGAAAGGTGTTCAACATCACTAATCATCAGGGAAGTGCAAACCTATTATTTATTTAAATATTTTTTCCTGTCATATTCATTCTTTGTTTCTTCTGGGACACAAATTACAAAAGTCAACTTGATATTGCCCTAGAGTCCACTAAGATTGTCTTTTTTCCTTTTCTCTGTATTGACTACTTTCTATTGCTCTACTTTCAGGTTCACTGAATATTTCTTCTGCCATACCAATAGACTGTTAAACCCATCCAGTAAATTTTTCACTTCAGCACGGTTCTGTTCCAGAATTTCCATTTAATTATAGTTTCTATCTATCTGCTAAGATTCCTTTTCTATTCATTCATCAAGACCACATTTTTCCTTTAAATCTTTCCACAAATTTCTAGTAGACAATGTAATATTTTTATCTGTCAATTCTAGTATCTTATTCAGCTTGAGGCCTGTTTTTATTGATTATTTTTCTTTTGACTGTAAATCTTATATTCTTGTTCCCTTCAAATGTTGATTAATTTTTTCTTACACGTTGGACCTTGCAAATAATAGATTTCCGTGATTCTGTATTCTGTTACCTTTCCTTGCATGTTGACTTTTGTTCTAGAGGGTAATTTGCCTAGAGAGCCTTTGTCTCCCCTGAAGTGTATAGCAGATAAAATCTCTGTTCAGTTCTTCCAGTCTCTGTTGGACCTCCCAGATTCTCCATGCAGAAACATAGTTGCGAGATCAGCTGAAGATTTAGATGAAGTGCACATGTGTATTTCCGGGGCTCCCACCTTTGCTGCTCCTCTCTTCTGGAATTTTATACCTTATTTCCAGGCTCCTGTAACAGCCCCCAAAGTCAGACCTCTAACTGCTATCTGATTTTTCAAGCTTGTAAGCTAGCAATCTTCTTAAATCCTGGTCGCCCCATACGATGTGGACAAGGTGGTGTCCTTAGGCAAAAAACCACACAGATGCAAATATCACCCAGTATAGGCCGCCTTATTCAAGGGTTGTTTTCCTTGTGTAGTCTACCCAATATTGGTCATTCGCCAGTGGCTTCAAATATTTTTATAATAGTTTTCTTTTTCTTATGGAAGGTTATTCTGATTATAGCTAGTCTGACATTGTTCTATAGTGTCTAATAGCACATATTAGGTGGTCAAATTTACAGTTAACAGGTATGTGACTGTTTAAATGGTTTATATATTGTTAAATATGGCTACTTTAAATATTTCTTAAAAATAATAGCTGACTACCATTTTAAATTGTCAGATAAGGCCATAGTTTGAAATAGATCAAAAAGTCAAAGTAGAGGAATATTTTGGATAACTTTGAAACTGAAGTGGGTGTAGTAAGAAAATGTTCTAGCTTGCTTAAGTAAATAGCCACATTACAAACATTTCAGTGCACTGGGAGAAAAACTGGCACTCTAGATGATCATAAAATGCCACCCAAGGAGGAAAGGTGAATTTAATTAAAAAATGAGGACATGAATTTATGTTCCTTTGTCTATTTATGATTCTGCATAAGAAAAAACACATTCTTAAGAACTGAAGTGAGGTATAATAGAATAATTTATAATATAAATTATTATATTTATATCATAAATTATAATAGAATAATTTTAATAAAATTATATTATAAATTATAATAAAATAAATTTAATAAATTATTAAATATAATAATTTTAAAAAATTTGCATAATAGTCTCTAGTGGGGCTTTCTTTTTATTTCATTTTGACATTACTTATGATTATTGGTTATTAAATTTATTTATAGCTCCTATTTATAAATTAGGCTTTCTGTCTGTAATTGATGTTGCTTTTGTATCTGTTTGCACAAACCCCAAAGTGCTTATGATTTATTTGTTTATCTTAAAGATGGAATGAAAAGGCTTACTGTACCTTTAAGACTATAAAGAATCTTGACATTGTTCTGTAGGACAGTTTGGAGACTGGTGCTGTCTGAGACTTTCACACTGTGAAGAGTTTCATCCTATTCATAAAGCACTGGGCTGCTTGGTGGCAGTATCAGATCCCTGACCCCAGACAGTAGAGCTAGCATGATGAAGAGCACAGCCCTCGTTTTCAAGGCTATTATTCTTGTTATTCTTAGTCTGAAACTGTGCCCAGGAATATAGAAGCTCTCCCCGAAAGCTGTTGTAGGCAGACTTCTGAAATCCAAGCAGGAGCTGCCCGCCAATGGCCAATGGTTCCTGCTACTTTGCTGTGCAAAGATGGCATGCGCCCACCTCTTCAGCCTGGATTTTCCTGAGTCTGCTCAAAGATCCTCACAGCGTCCCTCTCCAATAGGAGAAAAGGGCAGACCCTTTCCTAAAGAGATGGAGGAGCCAAAGATTATTCTAAGTGCCCCTCATCTCAACCCTCAGACTACTTGTCACTGCTTCTAGATATGGAACAGACACAGACACCCTCAGCATAGAACAATGAACTTTCACCATGACAAAGAATGAAAGAAAACATCTCCTTTGAGGGACCGTCCACCATATGGCAAAGTGTGTCACTTTGGGCACAAAATTATTGAAACCTTATCATGTTATATTTGAAATCTCTTAAATCTCCTTCGATAACCGTAACTCCATCAATCCTATTCTGATATCGTTAGGTTGCATTGATTTTTCTGAAGGTTGGGTTTTTATTATGTTGGCAGTGGGGAGAGAAAGAAGCTACTGATAGCAAAGGTATAGTTTAATCCGTATCACTAAACCAAAATCAGGACATATCATTCAATAAAGAATTTGTATGCCACTTCTAAGTATAAAAATAAATCCTGGCAGATGAAGCTTGAGTATCAAAATATTGAGATTTTCCAGATAATATTATAGTTTATGGGGCCACTAAATGAAAGTGTTTCAGAAAACTCAGGGTCACGTTGGAATTTTCGGAGCATATAGTCACCATGGGTGTAGTTTACAGAGCAACAGTTTATTGAAGAACTGCTTCGGGGTTTTCTCTGAATAGCTTACAAAGAGCAGGGAGTCAGAAAGATGAGGTGAGACTGCTGTGATTGTGTCAATGGACAAGGCCCACAGAAACTCTTATAATCACTGTAGCTGTATAAACCCACACAGTGTGACTTGCTTGGGAAAATATTCCTTCAAAACCAACAAAGCAAAGATTTTGTTGTCATATATTTTTATGAAAATAAAATATTCAACAAAAGAAAAACATCTAATGTGCGTTTTCTCCGTATCCTCATTCTGTTCCAAAATTGTGGGGTAAATGGCATGGAAGAGAAAAACTGAAAAGAGTTCTGGGAACCTCGATTCCTCAAGGATCTAGAAATAGAAATTCCATTTGACCCAGCAATCCCTTTACTGGGCATACACCCAAAGGATTATAAATCGTTCTATTATAAAGACACATGCACACGTATATTCATTGCGGCACTGTTTACAATAGGAAAGACCTGGAACCAACCCAAATGCCCGTCGATGATAGACTGGACAAAGAAAATGTGGCCCATATACACCATGGAATACTATGCAGCCATAAAAAAGGATGAGTTCATGTCATTTGCAGGGACATGGATGAATCTGGAAACCATCATTCTCAGCAAACTGACACAGGAACAGAAAATCAAACACCACATGTTCTCACTCACAGGTGGGTGTTGAACAATGAGAACACATGGATACAGGGAGGGGAGCACTACACACTGGGGTCTGTTGAGGGGTGGGGGGCTAGGGGAGGGACAGTGGGGGTGGGGAGGTTGAGGAGGGATAACACTGCGAGAAATGCCTGATGTGGGTGACGGGGGATAGAGACAGCAAAGCGCCATGGCATGTGTGTACCTGTGCAACAGTCCTGCAAGATCTGCACGTGTGCTCCAGAACCTAAAGTACAATTGAAAAAAAAAAAAAAAGGAGTTCCGGGAACTGAACCAGTGTTCTCCAGGGCCTGCAGCGCGCCAGGGGATTGGAGTTCCCCTTCTCATCACGTCGGGGTGCCCAGTGGCGCCTCGGAGGTAATGCGTTTCCGATTTTGGTTTTAAAGTCCTACCGGGCGGGGTGATTCTCTGTGTCTGGTTCCCGGAGCAGCTGTGAGCATCTGAGCGTTTAATCCGCGCTGCCTGATCCTGAGCACAGCGCTTCACACACACCGTCAGAAACGCCCGACTCTCAGGACCCAGCGCTTTCTTCCCAGTCGCCGGGCGTCTTCCCCATCACCGTGAAACGTCTTCAGGGAAAGACAGAGCCACTTTCCCGCACCTGACCCGCCCCAAGGTCGGGCCCAGGGGCGGCTGAACACAGAACACAGATTCCACGGGCCGCTGCGCCGAAAAACCCGGAAAACCAACCGTGATTCTCAAAGGGTCACTCGAACCTATGGCCACTTTGCAGGAAGGTCACGCTGCCCCCAAACTGCCAGGAACCGCGAGGCGCTCAAGGCCCGGAGACCGCTGAGAAGGTGCCGCACCTCCGTGGTCTCGAACCCGGCTCCTTCCGCTCCGGGAGCGATCGGAGCGAGCCTCACCCTTCCCTCTCCAGCACTGTCTTCCTTGCTTCCTGCCCCAACCTGTTTTCAAATTCGACTCATTCTGAGCTCCCCAATATCCTGACGGTGTTCCCCTTTTTACTGTCAGTTAACTGGCGTCCATTTCTAGTTTTTCTTTTTCTTTTTTTTTAGAAGAACCTTAAGACATGCGTGATACATACATGTCTTCACTATCAAGGTATATTGAGAAATACAAGAATAAAATTTGGAACAAAATTCATTAAATGATACCACTTTTGTTTAAATATATTAATAGATGCATGGCAAAATAGAAAAATGGATTCTAAACATTTCATAATGTATTTATGACACCTTTGGAAAATAGAATTATAGGTTTCTTTTACCTCCTTACATATTTTGTTTTCATTTTCTAACCAGACTATATTGTTACAAAATAAGAAATTAAAATAGTCATTACTATAAAAATTCATCAAAGAACCTGCATTTTCACAGCCCTTCTAATCCACAAGCTCCTGCCGCTTCAGCTGTTAGATAGGGTTATGTTTACAAGCAGAGCAGTGGTGCATTAAAGACCAGCACCCCGCCGTCTTCCACAATTGTTGAACTAATTTACACTCCCACCAAAAGGACCTAGAAATAGAAATTCCGTTTGACCCAGCAATCCCGTTATTGGGTATATACCCAAAGAACTATAAATCGTTCTACTATAAAGATACATGCAAACGTGTGTTCATTGCAGCCCTGTGTACAATAGCAAAGACCTGGAACCAACCCAAATGCCCATCGATGATAGACTGGGAAAAAAAATGTGGTGCATATACACCATGGAATACTACACAGCCATCAAAAATGATGAGTTCATGTCCTTTGTAGGGACTTGGATGAATCTGGAAACCATCATTCTCAGCAAACTGACACAAGGACAGAAAATCAAACACTGCATGTTCTCACTCATAGGTGGGTGTTGAACAGTGAGAACACGTGGCCTCAGGGAGGGAAATGTCACACACTCAGGGCAGTTGGAGGGGTAGAGGAGGGACAGCCGGGGATGGGGAGGCTGGGGAGGGTGGGGAGGGATAACAGGGAGAAATTCTGGATATAGTGTACACCTAAAGTAAAATTTAAAAAAAAGACTAGCATTCAACGGCAGAGGAGGAGGAGGAGCGGCAGTGAAGCTCCTTACGATCAGGAGGTCACAGGTAACAGTACAGGTTGTGCATGGTTATTTACTAAAGAGAATCGGAAGTAGAAATTTAGCATGTTTTGTAGGAGGGTAGGGGAAGGGGGAAAGTGAGAAGGAGAGAGATGGGGGTGGGCTGTAGGGGAGAGAGAGAGATCAGTCTAAGGCTAAGGATTTAAATCCACCTAAAAATCTAACTAGCAGACATTGAGCTCTGCTAGCTGTCAGGTACTGCAATAGGTATACTTACTCATTTTTCCATTAACTCTTCTTTTAAAATATTTTGGTTGGTTAATTCTTTTGTGTGTCAGTGAGGAAATGTATTGAATTTCACCAGCTTTTCAGTGCAGCACTAAGACAACCTAAGTCAGGATCTCTTACTGCAAGTTCATTGCTTCTATCCACACACACAAGTGTTTAGTGGACTCTACGTGAAATGTAGAACGGAGCTGCAGGTTTGGGATCAAACACAAATTCTCTACCGTCTGGGCTGTTGCATCCAGCAGAGATTTCGGCAGTCGGTAATCTGGCAGCTGCCAGGTGGCTTCCATCTTCAGCTAAAGCAACTCACGGCCTCCGGCTCAGTGCTATCTCCATTCTCAGCCATGTGAGGTTTAGGGGCTCTTCTATGACAGGTAGATGTGTTCTCCTGCCCATTGTCCAAACATTTCAGGAAGCAGGAGTTCACAGTTTGGTTGAAAGAAGGAGCTCTGGGTTTCACATCCATGGAACTCACACCTCGGGCTCTGGAATTCCTCATATTGTTCTCATCCTGCCACATTTGGTAGAAGCCTCAATATAAGGTGGAATTATTGGTGGTTGATTAAATACTCCTTCTATTAGTAGGGCACATTATTTAGTATGTTGCATTTGATGTTTTGTTTTTAGGTTCAGTGACAGATGGGCACTTCCATTCCTATCTAGTCTCATTTATGACCAGCAGACCCCGTTTACAGGATGACTATTTCAAGCTGGAGCCATCTCCACCACTAAACTGAGCTAACTGGTGTCTATGGACTGATTTCACGACATGAGCTTGGTGGCTGTACTCTCAGTTCTGAGGGACAAGAGAGAACTCAGGTGGAGCACCCACACGCAGCACCCACACGAGTCCCACATGCAGCACCCACACGAGTCCCACACGCAGCACCCACACACAGCACCCACACGAGTCCCACATGCAGCACCCACCTGCAGCACCCACACGAGTCCCACACGCAGCACCCACACGCAGCACCCACATGAGTCCCACATGCAGTCCTCCCTGGCCCTTTGTGGAACAGAAGTCCTACTTTCTCTTCACGATAGCGTCAGTTACATTTGCTGAGTTGGTGATTTTTTGTTCAGCTGCTACTTCCTAGTGAACCCAAAGTGGCTTGGAACCCAAAGTGGCCAAGCAGCAGTCACAGCTTAGAGTTCAGTAGGACCCTTGTGCCTTCTGATGAAAGTGTTACCCTTTGAAGACTAGGATCTCTAACCCTCCAGAGCCCAGAGTTGCCAGAATGGAGGTCCCTAAGTCTCCTGGTGCCTACAGAGAATGATGGTAAGCAAGTTCACGTCTGATTCAGCTCCCCGCCTGGCTGACCTATGTGCTGTTCCTATTTGGGACACAGTGCTATTTAAACTCTTTGCTGCAATGTAGATGCTGCACTCTAGATGTTGTGACTCATCTTTATAAAATGTCACTGCTGAGCTGGTGCTTCAGCGTTACCATTAGCAGGCCTTCTAGCGTTCTCGCAGGGGCATATTGTGTAATACGAAAGACAGGTCCCACGCCATCCTACTTTCAAATGTCCTGTGCTATAAAGTGGGCCCACTCATCTGATATAATGCTACATAGAATCCCATGACAGTGGGTCAAACACTCTGTAAGCCTTTGGGGTAGGAAAGACAAACCCAAACGTGGACGATATGTCTACTTCTGTGAGAATGCATTGTTTGTCTTTCCATAGTAAAAGAGCTCCTTTTCTCTGAGTGGCCATTTGCTCATCTTCAGAGATGGTGCCGTCTTGGGGACCCCATGTGGATATCGCTATTGCTGGCAAGTTGGATGTTGGGTGAAGAAATAGCTCCACCAGCCTTGGTGAGTAGAAGCTTCCATTCATTTCGCCATGATCCCTTTCATTCATTTCGCCAGGATCCCTTTGTAGCTGTGCTCTTAGTGCCAGGGCTGGAGCGGTCACTGACAGAGTCTCGCTGATGTCCACTAACCAAGTTATCCTGTATGCCTGGGGTCCAGTGTCTCTTACATGGTGGACGTTCTCTCGTGGATGGTAATATATCATCTTCATACTTGGTGTTCCTGCCCATTTGGCCACCTCTGTGCCTCTATCTCAGACATCCTCATCCTTGATAATTTAGATTTCGTCTTCCAGGCTTCTGAACAGCTTGGCCAGGCCATCTGATGAATCTGTATCTACTCTACCATTGGGCCACTTTTCTGCCTGAAACTCTGCCCACTGTGGGACTTTTTCCTCACCACAGTATTTTAAGGCCATGCCTAAACCACGCTGTAGTGTGTAGCTCTTCTCTAATTTTGGATTGCATCCACGCTCCAAGTCAACTCATTTATAATTCATCCTTGGGTTTTCTTTTTCCTCCAGTCAGATACGTACAAGAAATTTCCCCCTCCCTCCACAGGGACAGAAGTGTGACATGAGAGAGAGGTGCAGCACGATGAAGGAGAGCATGGAATTCTGGATGCCTGGCTGTGCGATGTGCTTGTGCATTCTGCTCATGTTAGACCCTGAATGTATCACTTTTCTCTGATGATGGATTTTTTTCTGGGTCCACCTGACCCAGTTCAGAAGGACAATTCCAGCCATGCTGCACTTGATGTACCATGTCAGATTCTCTTACTGTAGCAGGACCCAGTAATATGCCAGGAATTGTTTCTCCAAAAGTATATCCTTCTCCACTGCAGATGGCTGGGCAATGCTGCACACCTCTGGGGGCCTGTGCTGAGATTTCCTCACTGGAGCGTGCCATGTATTCCACATGGCATATTTTCCTACTGCAGCAAACTCTAATATCATAGCATCTCCTGAGTTGAACGGCCCCAGCGGCAGGACTGCTTGCACCAAAGCCTGAATGTGATATGCAGCTCTTTCTTGCCACTTTAAGCTGGCAGCCCTTTTTGCCACTAATAAATGGGCCAGATCACTATTCTCAGGTGTTGATTAGGTGACCTCCAAAACCCAAAGAGACTTAAATTTCTTCATGGTGGGAGGTGTAAGATGAAATAATTTATCTTTTGATTTTCATGGCATACCTATGACCACTGCTTACAATTTTTACTGATGTCAAAAGTCTTCTGAATATCCACATGGTTCATCTCTCAGCCTCTGAAGCCCATATGTCCAGACACAGCCTCCCGTGCTAGCCACTTCTTGCATCATATCTGCCTTGACTGATGTGATATGGTGGGTAAATGTGATCACCTGTGGGTTATCATAACAGTTCAGATCACAGCAGATTATATTATGAGGGGGGAGGGGGAATTAGCATTGCCCCAGGCAAAACTGTAAACATACACTTTTGTACATTAAATGTGAAGGCAAACTGTTTCAGATTCTCTTTTCTGATAGAAATAGAAAAACAATCATTGGCCAAATCAAGGTAGCACAGCATGTACTTTAGGTCCTGTTAGTCAGTTCTAGTAAAGATTCAAGATCTAGCATGGAAGCTGCAATTCGGATCATGACTTGTCATCCTCGGGATCCTCTGGAGGGGCCAGACTGTTGACTTAAATGGAGATATAAGAATTATCCTTCAGAGCTCATGGGAGGCACTAATTTCTGTTCTCCCCCTCCTCACCCTGAGGTGCAACACTATTTTACTATTTTGGCTGGATAAGAGACTAGTTTCAAGGGCATTCTCCTCATCTTCCCGCAATCATTGCTCTTATTCTGTAGGCACAGGATCCAGTGTGGACTGGAACTAATACCAAGTATGTCTGTTCCAATTATACACATGAAGGCTGGAAAAATTACCCCTGGGTGGATTCGCAGATCACGTGGACCCACTGTGAGCCTGGTGTTGCCCGTCATATTGCCCCACACCAGCAAAGGGACTCTAATGCTGTTTCAGGTCTCCAGGTATTAATATCAACTCAGGCTTTGTTTCCGGAGTTCCTCATTTTTAACATCCATTCTCCAGTGTGAAGTCAGCTGAGTTAACGGCCCTAGGTTCTTCTGGTGAAGGACTGAGGGAGTTGTTCCTTGTAACCACTTGCTATGGTGTTGCAGGGTCCTTCCTCCTGGAGACCTCATTCTTCTTCAGTTAAGGGGTTGTAAGTCTGAAAACTGGCTCTGGTCCAGAAGTCGGACACAGGATGCTATGTATCCCTGTGGATGGAAGACTGCTGGGGACTCTCTCAACTCAGCACCTCAGTGGGGAGGGATCCCAGTGGTGGGAGAGATGGCGGTGGATTCTTGTGTCTATTATCCACTCTCATTTATTTTAACAACAAAATTCTCTTTGGGAAAACACATTTAAAGAAACCTCAATCAATACTAGTTTTAGATAATTACAGGAGGTACCTGTGAGATCGAGTGAGAACAGAGACAGAGATTGCACACAGACTTAGTGATTATTTCTGAGAGCACGGCCTTACGGTTGCAAGTGTTAGCTAACATCATCAAAAGACCTTGAAAGATGGCCCTTAAAAGCCATAGCAAAAGTGGTTACATTGTGAGATCAAAATGAGACACATACAAAAATAAAGAAAAAAAGAAAACCAAAACAGCTTTAGTGCTGCAGGAATTGACAGTCAAGGATCATAACCGACTATTTCGTGACAGAGTCCTACACGGATTCAAAAATTTCAGTATCTAAAGAAACTTAAATGTGAATGATGATCTTGGACTGTGAGGAAAGCGTGAGATGATTCAGGAAGTAAAATTAGCAGCGATCAAGTCTCTGATATCACAAGTGTGGATGAACAAGAGGGCTAAGTGGTTTCTTCCTCCCTTGGTCCTGAGTGTGTCAGTCTCGTGGTGAGGGTCTCTCCCGATCCTGTGATCTGCAGAGAGGCCTACAGTTCTTCCGGTGACCCTATTGTGCCACTAAGCTTGGAACCACAGGGCAGCTTTCCTTGAAACAGCCAACGCCGTTCTTCACGATAGCTAATCCAATCTATGCAGAATCACATTTTAACTCAAATGGGGGAGTCACACGGGAGAAAATTTGGTATAAGACAAATACTCAGAAACCTGAAGAAAACGAAGAGGAGAATGGGGCAGCGGAAAACTTGACTTTAAAGTAAGAGAAAATGTAGAAGGGTAAAAATTCTGTACGTGTGTTCGTCTATGATATTGCTCAGAGCTGAATGCATTTTATTATTTTCAGCATTTTATTTTATTTTATGCTTTGGGGCTTTGTAGAAAGCTTTACGAAATCTCATTTGGTGGACAGTTGGCCTATTTCCTCAAGTTTATCAGAATCCTGTTATACTTTAGTTCCTCCTAAAGCATTTATTCTTGGCTGTGGATTGTCCACAGATTCAATTAGCACACTCTCAACTCAATTTACCAAGTATTTAATAGTAAGACTGAGCAGAATGCGATTGAAAAGGGATTCCTTTAACACACAAGTTGTAGTTAGGCTACTAAGAATAACTGCAATTCATATTCTAACATTTTCCCCTTAAGAATGGGATAAAATCAAAACTATTATTGTAACAGCAATAACAATAACTATTAGTCTAGCACACATATTTCTACAAAACTGGTTCACAGCCATTATTTTTGTTATTCTTTTCAATAACCCTTCGAGGGCAAGTAAGCATTACTGAATACATTCTTGATACAATATTGATCTGACTGGGGAAAATGTGAAAACAACCATTTATCTTTGTAATACTGATAAGAAAGCCTAAAATAGCTTAGGCAGCTGGTAATGCACTAAAGTTTATTCTTTTGCTCAATGTGTAAGCATTGCCTTTTAACCCAGTTCCATAATATCAAACTATGCTTTTCTTGTTTCAAAGTATTTATCCTCATCTGTGTACCATCGAACAAACCGCTGGCTTTTGTTTTCACAGATACGAAGGGGAAAACAGCAATCATCATTTACATTTTCTAATGGTAGGTATCTATCCATGAATGCAACACAGCAGTGCAGAATCCCTAGGCCCTACACCTGCTAGCCTGTCAGCTACTTTAGGAAGCTGCTGTAGCTCATCATCCTCAGCTGACTTCTTCCTTCCACTTCTCCTGAGGAGACGTTTGTGCCAAATGTTTGCACTGACTGCAGGATGAATGAAGAGGCTACATGGAAATCTTCATTGAGCTTCCTTTGAACCTCTGAAATTCAAAACCATCAAATAGATTTTTGTTTTTTTGTTTTTTTTAGAAACTGCAGAATGTTACTCTAAGAACTAAGCCTCCTCTGAACAGGTAGTACATTTTGCTGCACTCCCAGCAGCAAGGAGTCACAAGGAATTGTGACTTCTTTGGCTCCATTTTAGAAACTTTTGGCTCCAACCTTCTTTGACTGCAATCAGGTGTTTTAAAGTTACCATGATGCCAACACAGATTTATACTGCTCTTCCTGGAAGAAAAACCTTAGTATTTACATGCCTTAAGACATAGTTATGGCTTTAAATTCTAGCCATTATTTCTTAAGGAATCTACCGTGGACTCTGTGGTGGCTTTTGTACAAGACATAGCACATGCCTGTGGGGCACCTAACCTGGTGGACTGCCTGGCTGAAGCCGCCTTTTGGGTTCATGGTGCTCATCCCGGCCTGATTCATTCATCTGTTTCCTAATAGAAGCTGCTCATGGGGACAGTGCAAATCTTCATCTTTTGCAAATTTCTGACCCTCTCTGGGTGTGTCTGGAGATTCTCAAGGGCCCACAGCAGGGCTGTATAGTTAGGGGTTTCTCCTCTGCCCCCAAATTTTCTACCTCTAACCTAGAAAAGACTGAAGGCTTTATAGGATCCTGCTCCGATTCCATGGAAATCAATCTATATTTGTAAAAGGCTTTGCTAAAATCCTGGATATTTTTCATGACACCGAGTTTTTATGAGAATATTATCTTTCAATCAATCCCATCTCTCTTTTTCTCTTTCAAAATTTCATGTCATCTTTGTTACTCTCTAAGGTGCTTTTATTTCCTTTTGCAATCAAGGATGGGCAAGCTGCCAGGCAGATGTTAAAAATGTCTCCATCTCTGTGAGAGGATATATGCAGTTTTAACATGACCCAGATAAGAAACTCTTCAGTAACACAGAGGAGAGTTTAATGATCACACCAAGCATACTATGCACAATTTTGCCATGCTTACTTCAATGCACTTTGGCTGTGAACCCAAGTGCAAGGTGTAAAATACGTTTTAGTGGCATTATCTGAATTTGGGTCCCCATAAAGCAAAGGCTGTGCTGGCATATGCTACTCTTTTGTCAGAGACTGTGAACTTAGGAAGACAGGAGCGGAGGAAAAAGGGTAGTGAGGTGGGAAACGAGGGACTTACCCACTTCTGGTTAAGGGTTGCTCCCACCCACTCAGCCTCCTAGGCAAGCCCATGTCCATGGCAATCCTTACTCACCTTATGTGGTGGTCGATGGAAGACAGTTACATGTTTTCCAGAATACAAATTCATATCCCTCTAAATTGTATCCAGAAATAGACTTCATATTCAAGCAATGCCACCAGTTTTGCTAATAACATGGCATGCCTTTTTTATTTACTGACAACTTTGAAATGAGTCATTTTTTCAGACTTGATGAAATCAATAAATTTAAATTAGTGTAAGATTCAAACCCTAATGATAATCTCCTCTCGCTTCCTGCCCTCCTCCCTGTGCCACAAACACCCGTATGTACTAGAAAGGCCCCCTAGAAAACAAAAGGTGTTTATGGTTAGAGGGAAAAAAAAATGGATCAAGAAGAGCCACATTCTGTGTTTGTAGTGACAATGTAGGGTCTCTTATTTGCAATGACCCCTGCAAACACTTAAAGAGGAAAAAGGACATCTTCCCATGTCTTGCATGCACACACTAAGGAACTGATTTAACTGATGGGTTCAATACATCTCTAAATATAATGATTGATACCATTTGGCTGTGCCCCGCCCCCATCTCACCTTGAATTGTGTCTCCCATAATTCCCATGTATTGTGGGAGGGACCTGATGGGAGATGATTGAGTCATGGGAGTGGTTTCCCCATGCTGTTCTCATGGTATTGAATAAGTCTCACAAGATCTGATGGTCTTATAAGGAGAAACCCCTTTTGCTTCTTTCTCATTTCCTCCTGCCTGCTGCCATGGAAGACATGCCTTGTGCCTTTCACCTTCTGCCATGATTGTGAGGCCTCCCCAACCATGGGGAAGCCAGAGTTCCTTAGACCTCTTTTTCTTTATAAATTACCCAGCCTCAGGTATGTATCACCAGCATGAAAACGGACTCGCACAATGGTTAAATTAGAATCAAGGGAATGGCCACAACTAAATTCTGCAGAAATCCCTGACTTTTCTCACACTGTGATTTTTATCTCAGCTTAGAAGTTATGACTAGTTATTTCTTGATGCACACATATAATATAGTTACTCTATCTATAAACTCAGTAGTTAACATTTGACCTCTTTTGCTGTGTGTGTTTTTCAAATAATGAAGCATCTGTGAGCCATACATCATCACTATTTTTCCTGATTTACAGCGTTCACTTCCACCCTTTTAAGGCCAAGATACCCTTAGGCTAGATCAAATTTAATGAGATGACCTCTCCTGCATAATTCCCATCAAAGATGTACAGAGAGATACTCTTTTACTACATGCGTAATTATTGACCAGTTTTATAAAATGCTCAGCAATATGCCTGGAAGAAAACTCCTACGGATTGATACATGTGATGAGAAATTATTTCCACAGTTTCTTATTCTCTCATTCAATCTGCTTGTGGCCGTGGAAAACAATAACATGGAGGAATGTCTTTTAAAACAGTAGAAACTAGATGAATGGATCATTTGCCTGAAACTCAATAACACAGGAGACTTTGGTTTCCATTGTAATAAATATCTGCAGGACGGTGATGTGTGACGTAGTTCGAGGAATCTTACCCTGGGATCTGTGAGCAGCAGAAGCGTCCTCAGAACCATCCCTGCATTTACTCCAGGTGCAACTTCACAGGGACCACTGCCCTATTCATGTGAATCCCTCCTGCATTACTACTTGGTAGGAGGTGTGGGATGCGGGAAGGTGGACATTTGAATGGGAATAACCACCTAACGAGGTAGTATGGCAAAGTTCAAAGGCAATTAGCTCTGAAGGCAGATGGGACTCACAATATGGTCCTCATGATGAAACAATTACTTCCCTCTGTTCTGCCGTATATGCTAATTGGTCAATAGCCTAGAGGAATGATCCTTGAAAATTCTGACTTATAAATTCAGTATATCTAACAGAGAAAAATCCTGGAGGTGTAAATAGGGGGGAGATCAACACAAAATCAATGTGTGAAACACTTCAAAGAGAACACAGTGCCAGGTAATAAGCAGAACACTTTATAAAAGTAGAGCTCGTTCCTAAAAGACTACCATCAGTTTGTTCCATCTTATTTCAGTGAAATCTTGGTTCAGTGGAACAGATAAAAGAAAGTTGAGTGCAGTTTTGAACACGGTAAAGACTTTATATTTGATAACATTGCCATAGTATTACTCATGTACCTCCAATATAGCTGTATAGTTTTTTTAAGGCCATCAGAAGTCAAAGTTAGTACTAATTTTTCTATTAGTGTAGAATAGCTGAGTTGCTAGGTTCCATTCAGCATGCCTTGAAAAGGGACATCTTCTCAACTTCTACTAAAATCGAAAATGGATTAGAGTGCCGAGTCATCTCAGGATTATACTGTAATTCTGTACTTGTCATTCATTTTTTTTCTCTGGAAGAGCTTGAAATACTAAGAATTTAAGAATTTTAAAAAGTGACTCGATGTCGAACTAAACAGAATGATGAAAGTTTCATGTAACAAAATTAACAATGTATGAAGGATAATAATTTAGAGGGTCCTGATGTCTGACAGCTTTTCTTTGTTTTCCACAAGGACACCCTTTTTGCATCGTAAGCATTCCTTAGCTTTACTGACATTCTCTGGACAGCACCTTGATGTCAGCGATCGTTTTTATGCCTGAAACTGGGTTTAAGCCTCTCTAATTACAAGACCAGGCAGATGTGTGCATATACAAATATATATGTATATAAGAGTGTGCATTTATATGTACATAGGTAGACACACACAGCCTGTGTTTGTGCAGGCTATATGTTAAGCAGATTAAAAATGTCCCCCCAAATAATTATAAAGCAGTGTTTCCTTGGTTATGGTTCTATCTCAGATATCTGTAACAAAACTCAGAAAGAGGCCAACATAGCCAACGATATTTTCTTTGGAGGTAATGCAAATGACAAAAATAATATCTTTTTCTAATTTGTTTATGATGTGGGTGGTATATCTCACTATTCAGGAGTCCCACTGCTGTTTCAGATATCAGCTTGATCAAAAGTTATTGTTTTACAACACCCACATCCTGGACTGCATCTCATCATATTACACAACCCAGCATGGTTACCCTGCAAGGCTGCCCTGAACTCGAAAAATCTCACAGAGCCTTAGTGAAACAGTTTTTCTATACATTTTGCTGTCGTCTACCCTTTGAAAAGCTCCAACACAAGCCTCTGATATGGGTCAGGCAGGGACAAAGTGGAGAAAGAAAGTCACATAATAAGAAAGGTCTTTCACAGTGACTTATTATCCTGGGACCCAATTTGAACACCTAGAAACCCTCCCTCCTGCAGTGAACTCTTCCTGAGTCCCCTGTACATGACCAAATACATCTGAATCTTTTGGACAACAAAGTGCAGGCTCAAAACTTTTCCTTCTAAATGACATCGAGAAAGGAAGATACGTCTACATAAGTTCAAATTTTACAGCCATCCAACGCATTCTACCCAAGATTCATACCATACACACCATAATGCCAAATGCCAACCCAAGCTGACTAAAGAAATTCATTAATATCATGAGAAGCTAACCTTTAATTTCTCCATAGTAATGTCAAGAGAGATGATGTCCTGCTCGTGAAGCATCTTAAAGTTCTGTAGAAGGGTACTGTCGTTAATACATGCCAGTGTGTGCACCTAATTTATCACCTAAGTTTGCTTCATGCATCTAAAAATGTTTTTTAAGAAAAAACATCATGGCTCATTAGCTCACAAAATTAGTTGAAAGGGCTAGACACCCTATAATGCAGGGAAATTTGATTTTTCTGTTATTCAAAGTAGTGCCTTTTAGTTCATACGGATAAAATGTATTATTGTGATTCATCAAAAAGTATGTGTATTAAACTATTGAAATAAAATATATTATAAAACCACTTGCTTATTTTTGCTCACTTATCATTTTAAGTGCTATCCATGTAATTACCATTTATATAGGGTCATTCATATACGTATCAAAAAGGACTTTTTTCCAGGAAAAATTTTCATATCATCCAAATCTCACTGTGTCTTTTAGAAAACAGTTCACATTCGGTTTAATTTTATTGTCCACATCTGGATTGGAAATCTTTTCATATTTTAAAACAACTATTCTTATTACAAAGTATCCTTCACATCTTACAGATTAATTAACCTTAGTAAGAACATCCAGTTAATTAAATATTCCTAAGTATAAACGTTGTTAACTCAGTTTAAAGGTATCTGACAGTCACAGTGCCTGAAGTTTGTGAGTGGGTAAAAAAGACTTGTCATGCCAACTGTACAGTCATTTTGTAACCACAGGGGGAAAGACAAATGCCTTGCTGAGCCCTCGGCTGGTTAGACTGTACTATACCATGTGAATCTTCCGATTACCATCCCCACTTATTCATGTCCATTGTTATGGGTTGCTCTAACGACTCAGCTATCTAACGGAAATTCATGGCTTCCTATGATGATGAGTGATTTATATGGTTTAAAGACATGAGATTTACTCTTGAGAACACATTCTGTTTTATTTTATTATTAATAATTCTGATTATCCAGTTTTTACATAAACCAAAGTTCCAACATAACGTAAACTAATGTACTAAATCTAAAAGATAAAATTCATCAAGCCTTCCAAAAATTATTTTCACATTTTTATTTGTACTTTTATGGCTCAGAAGCCATTTTATTTTATTTTTTTCTTTTAGGTATAACCATTTGATTTTCTCCTTTGGTTAATGCTGTTCAAAAATAGGCCAAAAAAGGAAGGAAAGGGCACTATGGCATATTCGTTACTGCACGTGTTCAATTTGAATTTTTATTGATCACTGGAGTCAAAAAACATTTGAAAAAAATGGAGTAGAAATAGGAAAAATTTCTGGATCAGGAAAAGACAGTGACCTCCCTCTGTCTACTATTAAATATCATCAGGCCTTTGAGTAATTATTGATAATGCCCATTCCGAACCCACATTGTAAGTTCTGAAAAATGCATTTGAGAATTGTATCCGCTCTAGGAGTATTAGCTTGTGTTTTATGGTTTAAAAACTTCCTTAAGAATAAGAAAACAGAACTTTATCTAATATACGTTTTCAAAACCCTCAGCTTATCCATTGCATGATCTATCTTGCTCTGTTTTGTAACTTTTCATTGTTTTGCCATTAATATTTTATTTTAATAACTTGTCTTATCTTGGGCAGTTTCTCAAAATAAGTAACCTAACCACAGCTCACAGAGTTTCAAAATACAATTATGAAGAAGAAAAGCCCAAGGAAGTTAAAGGTGGGGAATATGTTTTATTCATGCATGAACTTAGCTAAGTATTGAGGGAATATTTACCATATGCTGTGCACTGAGTGTCCAGCAATATACCAATAAACAAGAAAAATCAAGTCCCTGACATCAAGTAGCTTACATTTTAGTAAATATATGAGTGATAAACTTTGAAGTAATAATTTAGCAAAATAATGTCAACTAATAAGTGCTAATAAAGGAAGTAAACTGGGTAGTATTAAAAGTAGTAGGAAAACATAAAGTGACGAAGAAAGACAATCTTGAGAAGATAAAAATCTCAGAAACAGAAAAAACCAAAGACGCACATGCACAAAAAATGGGGAGACCATCCTTCCAAAAAACAGGGAGACCATCCTTCCAAAAAATTGGAAGACCATGCTTCCAAAAAACAGCGGGGAGATATCCTTCCAAAAAAATGGGGAAAGCATCTTCCCAAAAATGGGGAGACCATCCTTCCTGGAGACAGTAAGCAGAGTGCAGGGCAGCTCCAGGGGGAGCGTGAGGGGCAGAGATGGAATGGGAGGACTTATCAATGAACAACAGCAAACTGCGAAGTCAGTCACTTCTTTCAGGCTGTGCTCAGCCTGGAAGTCATGTTTTCCTGTCCCAACAACTAAGGCTGTCTATAAGGTCACATCTGGCCACAGTGAAAAGGGAAGATGCTGAAATGCAGAGAACTGAGGGCAGTATCCTCTTCCAGAGGAAGAGAAAGAGAGAGAGACCACTTTTAGGGTGACCAGCAGCAGGTGGCCTGTGTTTACAGGTACACGTTGAAGTAAAGGCTTCTTCATAGCATTGTATGGGATGGATCTGCAGTGTACTGAAAACAGCAATAGAGATGGAGCTGATGGAGCCTCTGTGAGAGGAGGGCTGACTTTGTGGGACTGCAGATGTCGAGGGCTGAAATGCCAGGCCAGCAGGATAAAGGCCCACAAGTGAGTGTGATGTGGTTATCTCCATGGATGGGCCTTTTCTTCTAACATTCAAATAAGGTGACCCAAACTTTACCCTCCACAATAACAGGATCTTTCTTTCCTCCTTGGATGATGATCCTCTTCCTCTAAGATTTGAAAGTAGGGTGGGCTTTCTGTCATCTGCTGGAGTTGATCCACCTGCGACCATCCTTTCTCCCTTGCCTGGCTGTGACTGCTGCTGTGAGCTCTGCTCGGGACCCCTGCTGCCTTTGATGCTGATTGTGGTCTAGACTCAAGCCTGCCTCCTTCCTGCACACCCTGGAGCACCATCAACACAAGGTGAGGGTATTTATCACAGCTTTTCTGAGAATCCTTACAAGGAAGGGCACAGGGTTACTCTTCCTAGCAATTTATTAATCGTTCCCCCTAAAGAAAATGTCATTGCCCGTGTCTCTCCACAGGTCCAGGCATCCTGCCATCTGGCAGAGTCTCTCTTTCCTTCTTCCAATCCACTCTCCTTCATCCAACCATACACATACACACCTCCAGGCACCATCAGCAAAGTATTGTATATTATCATCACCCCAAAGTTACTATAATATTACTTGACTGTACAATATAATTATCTAAGGTATTCCAGTCGAGATTGTCCCAGGAGCTGTATTATACAAGAGCAAGTGATCACACTGGGATCTTGCCCTAATCCATAATGAAGCCATTCAAAGGGCAAGACATATATGTCCATTAAATTGTCTTCTTTTAAGAGAAACTAGGTTAGAAAAATACTTTTTTGTAGGCCATATTTGTTAATCTAGAGCAAACTCTTGTCTTTAGACTCCACATTTAATAAGATATAAAAGAAAACCAATATTTGGATACCATTTTGGTTTCATTTATTTTCTTTTTTTCAAAAGATTTTCAAACATATAGTTACATCAACTCTGGCAAGCACACAAATATTATTGTTGAGTGATTGAGGATACTGAGAAAGCGAGAAGTTAAATATTGTAAAATAGCCCAAGTTCCCCTCATGGCATTAAATACAAGGAGCAATGAACACATTAATGCACAGATCTGTGATTCCAAGGTCATCTTACTCAATGAAAGGCATATCCATTGTCAGAGACCTGAGTCCACAACCAAGCCAAAGATTAGGGTAGTGTGCTGGGGGAAGAGGGTGTTGTGATATCTATTCTTAAGGTTCTTTCCCTGTGCGCAAAAATTCATGTCATGGAGCTTCTTCCGGGCTACATAACTATGCTCTCATGGGAGCTTCTCATCCCTAGCTGAAAACAAACTGGAAGATAAGGCTGCTCTTCTGTGGGCAGCAGAAGAGTGATTAAAGGCACTAGCTTTGGAGTCAGAATATTTAGGTATCAAATTTGGATCAACAATTACTACAATATTAGGTACTTAACTTTTTGTTTCTTTTTAACTTTTTGTTTTAGGGTTGGGGTACATGTGCATGTTTGTTACATTGGTAAATTAAATGTTATGGAGGTTTGGTGTACAGATTATTTCATCACCCAGGTAGTAAGTGTAGTACTCAATAGGTAGTTTTTTGATCTTCAGCCTCCTCCCACCCCACACCTTCAAACAGGCCCTAGTGTCTGCTGTTCCCTTCTTAGTGTACATGTTTACTCAATGTTTAGCTCCCACTTATAAATGAGAACAGGCAGCATTTGTTTCCTGTCCCTGTATTAGCTCACTTATGATAATGGCTTCCAGCACTGCAAAGAAAATAATTTGATTCTTTAGTAGGTTGCATAGCATTGCACAGTATATATATGTATGTGCCACATTTTTTTATCCAGTCTATCACCAATGGATGTTTTAGCTGATTCTATATCTTTGCTATTATGAACAGCACTGTGATGAATATATGTGTGCATATATTTTTATGGCAGAACAATTCATATTCATTTTGGTATATCCCAACAATTGGATTTCCAGGTCAAATGATAGTTTAAGTTCTTTGAGAAGTCACCATTCTGACTGGTGTGAGATGGTACCTCATTATGGTTTCAATTTGCATTGTCTTTTTCTTTCTTTCTTTTTTTTTTTTTTTTTTGAGACAGAGTCTCACTCTGTTGCCATGTGCCAGGCTGGAGTGCAGTGGCACAGTCTTGGCTCACTGCAACCTCCACCTCCCGGGTTCAAGCAATTCTCCTGCCTCAGCCTCCCAAGTAGCTGGGACTACAGGCGTGCGCCACCACGCCCAGCTAATTTTTGTATTTTGTAGTAGAGACGGTTTCACCATGTTGATCAGGCTGGTCTTGATCTCTTGACCTTGTGATCCAACCACTTCCGCCTCCCAAAGTGCTGGGATTATAGGCTGAGCAATCGCGCCCGGCCACAATTTGCATTTTCTAATGATTAGTGATGTGGAGTATTTTTTCATGTTTGTTGGTGGTGTGTATTTCTTCTTTTGGAAAGTGTTTGTTCGTGGTATTTGCCCACTTTGTAATGGGGTTGTTTGATTTTTGCTTGTTGATTTGTTTAAGTTCCTCATAGATTCTGAATGTTAAACCTTTCTTGGATGGATAGTTTTAATATATTCTCTCATCCATAGGTTGCCTGTTTACTTTATTGGTAGTATCTTTTGCTGTGCAGAAGTTCTTTAGTTTAATTAGGTACCACTTGTCAATTTTTGTTTTTGATGCAGTTGCTTTTGGTGTCTTCATCATGAAATGACACAAGACATCATGAAAAAGCAAAGGACCTTGCCACAGCCCATGTCCACAATGGCATTTCCTAGGCTATCTTCCAGGGTTTTAAGAGTTTTAGATTTTACATTTAAGTGTTTAGTCCATCTTGAGTTATTTTTGTATATAGTGTAAGGAAAAGGACTAGTTTCAATCTTCTGTATATGGCTAGATGGTTTTCCCAGCACAATTTATTGAATAGGGAATCCTATTTATTGAAAAGGGAGTACTTTGCTATTGCTTCTTTTTATCACCTTTGTCAAAGATCAGATGGTTGTAGGTGTGTGGCTTTATTTTTGGACTCTGTTCCATTGGTTTATGTGTCTGCTTCTGTACTAGAACCTTGATGTTTTAGTTACTGTGGCTTTTTAGAATAGTTTGAAGTTGAATAACGTGATATCACCAGCTTTATTCTTTTTGCTTAGGATTGCTTTGGCTATTTGAGGTATTATTTTTTTTGTTCCACATGAAAATTAAACAGTTTTTTTTTTCTAATTCTGTGAAGAATGTCCTTGGTAATATAATAGATATAGCATTGAATTCATAAATTGTTTTGGGCAGTATATCTATTTTAATAATATTGATTCTTCTTATCCATAAGGATGGAATGATTTTCCATTTGTTTGTGTTATCTCTGATTCCTTTGAGCAGTGGTTTGTAATTCTCATTGTACAGATCTTTCGTTACCCTGGTTAGCTGTATGCCTAGGCATTTTATTCCTTCTGTGGCTATTGTGAATGGGGTTGTGTTCTTGATTTGGCTCTCAGTTTGAATGCTGTTGATGTAGAGAAATGTTATGGATTTTTGTACATTGATTTTATATGCTTAAACTTTGCTGAAGTTGTTTATCAGATCTAGCAGCGTTTGGGCAGAGACTATAGGGTTTTTCTAGGTACAGAATCATATCATCTGCAGACAGAGATTGTTTGATTTCCTCTCTTCCTATTTGAATGCCTTTTATTTATTTCTTTTGCCTGATCACTCTGGCTAGGACTTTCTAGTACTGTGTTGAATAGGAGTGGTGAGAGAGGGAATCCTTGTCTTCTTCTGGTTTTCAACGGAAGTGCTTCCAGCTTTTGCCCAATCAGTATGGCTGTGGGTTTGTCCTAGATGGCTGTTATTATTTTGAGGTATGTCCTTCAATGCCTCATTTGTTGAAAGTTTTTAACATGAAGGATGCTGAATTTTATCAAAAGTCTTTTCTGCATCTATTGAGATAATCAGTGGTTTTTGTTTTTATTTCTGTTTATATGATGAATCATATTTACTGATTTGCATATGTTGAACCAACCTTGCAATTCTGGGATAAAACCTACTTGATCATGGTAGATTAGCTTTTTGATGTGCCGCTGGATTCAGTTTGCTAGTATTTTGTTGTTGATTTTTGCATGGATGTTCATCAAAGTTATTGGCCTGATGTTTTATTTTGCTGTGTTTCTGCCAAGTTTTTGGTATCAGGATGATGTTGGCCTCATAGAATGAGTTAAGAAGTCACTTCTTCTCTATTTTTAGGAATAGTTTTAGTAGAAATGGTACCAGCTCTTCTTTATATATCTGGAAAAATTCAGCCATGAATCTGTCTGGTCCCGGGCTTTTTCTTGTTAGTAGGCTTTTTATTAATGATTCTATTTTAGAATTCATTGTTGGTCTGTTCAGGGACTTAATTTCCCTCTGGTTCAAACTTACGAGGTTGTATGTTTCCAGAAATGTATCCATTTCCTTTAGGTTTTCTAGCTTCTGTGCATAGAGGTATTTGTAGTAGTAGTCTGAGAGTTCTTTGTATTTCTGGAAGTTTGGTGAGACTGTTCCCTTTATCATTTCTGACTGTGTTTATTTATATCTTCTCTCTCTTTTCTTCTTTATTAGCCTAGCTAGTGGTCTGACAATCTTTTTTGCTTTTTGAAATTACCAACTTGTTGATTTGTTGATCTTTGACATGGTTTTTCTGTCTTAATCTCCTTCAGTTCAGCTCTGATTTTGGTTATTTCTTGTCTTCTGCTAGCTTTGAGATTGGTTTGCTCTTGTTTTTCTAGTTCTTCTAGGTATAATATTAGGTGGTTACTTTGATCTTTTTGACTTATGAATGTGGGCATAAACTTTAGCTCACTGCTTTAGCTGTGTCTAGAGATTATCATATGTTATATCTTTGTTCTCATTAGTTTCAAAGAATTTCTTGATTTCTGTCCTAACGTTGTTTACTCAAGTCATTCAGGAGCAGGTTGTTTAATTTCTATGTAATTGTATGGTTTTGAATGATTTCCTTAGTATTGATTTTTGTTTATATTGTGCTGTGGTATTGAGTGTGGTTGGTATGATTTCAATAATTTTTTTAAATTTGCTGATAATTATTTGATAGCTGATTGAGTGGCTGATATTAGAATATGTGATGTACAAATGAGAAGAATGTATAGTCTGTTGGTTTTGAGTGGAGAGTTCTACAGTCTAAAAGACATCTACAGATGCCTATTAGGTCCAATTATTTGTTCAAGTGTCAAGTTCAGGTACTGAATGTCTTTATTAGTTTTCTGCCTCAGTGATCTGTCTAATACTGTCAGTGGGGTTTTGATGTCTGCCACTATTATTGTATGGCTATCTAGGTCTCTTTGTAGGTCTCTAAGAACTTGCTTTATGAATCTGGGTACTCCTGTGTTGGATGCATATATATTTAGGACACTTAGGTCTTCTTGTTGAATTGAACACTTTACCCTTATGTAAATTCTTACTTGTCTTATTTGATCATTTCTGGCTTAAAGACTGTTTTGACTAAAATTAGAATAGCAACACCTGCTTTTTTCTGTTTTCTATTTGCTTGGTAGATTTTTCTCCATCCTTTTACTTTGAGCCTACTAGTGTCAGTGCATGTGAAATGGGTCTCTTGAAGATAGCATATCTTTGGGTCTTGCTTCTTTATTCAACTTGCCACTCTGTGCCTTTTAATTGGGGCATTTTTTGCCCAATTATATTCAAGGTTAATATTGATATGTGCAGATTTTATTCTGTCATGCTCTGTTAGCTAGTAATAATGCAGACTTGATTGTGTAGTGGCTTCATAGTGTTAATGGACTATGTATTTAAGTGTGTTTTTGTGGTGGCCAGTAATTGTCTTTTTTTCCATATTAAGCACTTCCCTAAGGACCTCTTATAAGGCAGATCTGGTGGTAATGAATTCCCTTAGTATTTGCTTCTCTGAAAAGAATCTTATTTATCTTTTGCTTATGAAGCTTAATTTGGCTATATATAAAATTCTTGGTTAGAATTTCTTTTCTTTAAGATGCTAAATATAGGTTCCCAATCTCTTCTGGTTTGTAGAGTTCTACTCAAAGGTCCACTGTTAGCCTAATGGGGTTCACTTTGTAGGTGATCTGCTCCTTCTCCCTGGCTGCCTTTAAGATTTTTTCTTTCATTTTGACCTTGGGGACTCTAATGACTATGTGTATTGGTGATGGTCAGCTTGTATAGTATCTTGCAAGGATTCTCTGCATTTCCTGAACTTGAATGTTGGCCTCAATAGAGAGGTTTGGGAAATTTTCATGGAAAATGTTCCCAAAATGTGTTCCAAATTGTTTGCTTTCTCTCTCTCTTTGAGGGATGTCAATGAGTCATAGATTTGGTGTCTCTACATAATTCCATATTTCTTGGAGGGTTTGTTCACTCTTCTTGATTCTTTTTTAAATTTTTGTCTGATTATTTTGAATAATATATTCTTTGAGTTCTGAGATTCTTTCCTCAGCTTGGTCAATTCTGCTGTTAATCCTTGCCCCTGTATTATAAAATCTCCAAGTGAGTTTTTGAGTCCTATCAGATCAGTTTGGTTCTTTCTTAAAATGGCCATTTCATCCTTCAGCTCCTGGATCATTTTATTTTATTCCTTAGATTCCTTGGATTGAGTTTCAAAGTTGTCCTGAATCTCAATGATCATCATTCGTATCTGGAGTCAGAATTCTATTTCTGTCATTTCAGCCACTTCAGCCTGGTTAAGAACCATTGCTGGGAAACTAGTGCCATTATTTGGAGGTAAGAAGACACTCTTTTTGAGTTGCCAGAGTTCTCATGCTGGTTCTTTCTCATGTGTGTGAATTGATGTTTCTTCAGTTTTTGAAGCTGCTGTCTTTTGGATGGACTTTTCTGCTTTTATCTTTTTGATGACCTTGGGGATTTGATGATGATATAATGTGGATTCAGTCAAATGGCTTCATTTTTGGAAGATCTTAGGGAGACAATGCTCAGCTCAGCACTCACAGCTGTTGTATACTCTAACTCTGGGGGCTGGTACCAAGCCCTTGCTTTCTTTTCTGGCTGCTCGAGGTTAGGAACCTGCTGTATTAGAGGGGCAGAGATGTTCCCAGTCTGCTGACCACAACACTTTGATGGGTGATGGCCACCAAAGCACTTTGCTGGGGTTTTGAGATCCATGCTTGCTCGTGTGTGCCAGCAGCCGTGTGGTGGGGAGGTGCACACATGTTAGCTTCTGCAGGGAACCGGCAGGAACAGCACTCACATGCACTGGCAGTGGCAGGAGCGGTGCATTGCTGGGGGCTTGGCCAGCAGCATCTGCATGTGTGTTTGCATCAGTGGCAGCAGCAATGGTGTTGGGGTGGGGTGAGGGGTGTTGATGTCCATGAGCCCATTTTCATGGATCATTAGGCAATTTAAACTTCAGTCTTCTTCTCAGAAAATGGTAATAAGAATTATATTTACCTCACTGAATTTCTGTGAAGATTAAATGAGATGGTCCCATACAAAGAATTTGGCACAGTGCAGAACATAGAGTAGGCATAAATAATTATTAAAAATTATGGGCCTGGTGTGGTGGCTCACATCTGTAATCCCAGCACTTTGGGAGACTGAGGCAGGTGGATCACCTGAGATCAGGAGTTCGAGACCAGCCTGGACAACACATAGTGAAGCCCCGTCTCTACTAAAAATACAAAAATTAGCTAGGAGTTGTGGTGGGCACGTGTAATCCCAGCTACTTGGGAGGTGGAGGCAGGAGAATCACTCGATCCCTGGAGGCAGACGTTGCAGTAAGCCAAGATTGTCACTGCACTCCAGCCCAGCGACAGAATGAGACTCTGTCTCAAAAAAAAAAAAAAAAAAAAAAAAAAATGGAATTACGTGTAAGGACCTTATCTATACTTTACCTATCACTCTTTAATTTTCTTAAGGAAGCTTAAGTTCTTTGTTTCTGTCTATTAAAAAAAGAGATTTTTGGTATAACAAATTGAAATAATGAACATAGCAGAAAAACACAATTCAGTTGTAACTAAAAGTTTCCCAAAGTTGGAACACATTTTCTGTTTTCAGAGAATAGAATTTACAAAGGTAACGAGACATTGTAACTAGAAGATTCTGAGTCAGGCCCTGTATTTCTTCCCAAACACACAATTGTCCGTTAAGATTTTTAGAAATTCTGCAGCAAAAGTTCTATCATCATGAAGAGATAATGAGCTCTTCTCTTAGTCTTGTGGTTTTGTGTGTGTTTTTTTTTTTTTGGTATAAAATAAATGCGTCTGAAAGCTAACTCTCATCAACATGAAAGTGGAATTATTAATGAACTCTTGAAAATACACATAAGGAAAAATAAGCCCATGTTCATCTTTCTTATCTGGCCTCAAGGATAGATCATTTGGTCACAGCTTGGAGTCAGCCATCAGCTCCACCATGGAAAGACATGACCTAGTTCACTTTGGTATTTCTCACTGGAGATTAAAATATATAAAACTTTAAAGAATGGTATCTGTCTGGATAGATCCATGCAGAGAAATCTATATAAAGACAAAGATGTGTGTGTGTGTGTGTGTGTGTGTGTGTATAATTTTGTGAAGCTAATCCTATATATATATGATTTACTACAAAATTTTATACAATTTTGTGATACTAATAATACATATTATATATGATTATATATACACATTATATATACACATTATATATGTATCTATAATATCTATAATATATATATATACATTATATATATGATTAGCTTCACAAAATTGTATAAAAATTGTAATAAATGCATTTCATATGTATGCATTTTACTTACGATCTTATGTATTCAAATTAAATAAACATTTTATTATAGTTTTTGCTCTGTTGTTTCCAAAAAGAAAATACAATTTTCAATAAGTCACCTTAGACTTATATTTCATGAATTTTTCCTTTTTTTACCCCCCATCTGAGCAAAAAGAGGGACCAGACTCAATTATCTTCAATGATCTTTTAAAAACAACTCTTGAGGAATGAGACTAAAGCAATGAAATGCCCTAAGTTGATTACAGACTGTCCTCTTCTCTTTACTTTCCTAACCCTGAATTCTCAGGGACTCAGCCAGGACAGCAGAATCACAGCAGCAGAAGCTGCCTCTCGGTAGGGTGGAGGCTTGAAGATCAGTAGGTGTAACTGCTGGTAAGCAGAGGAGTGATCAGTGTTGTTTTTGCTGGAAATCAGCTGGTTCTGGAGTCGCCCTTCTACTTTCAGTCATCTCAGCCACTCGGAAGATGACCTCGGAAATGGGGTTGTTGGTACTTTGATAGTCTGAACTTCACTGCTGGCTATTCCCTGTGTAGACGCTCGTGCTTACAGAGCAGTCGCAGGGTGATAAAGTGGCAAGCAGAAAATTATTAAAGGGTGTCATTCTACAAATTGATATATTGTGTACCTAAGTCCCCAATTAATGCTAAATTGGGGAGCTGAGTGTGTAAGGGCTCAGGTATTGGAGAGAGTGCTCCATTGTTGATTTGACACAGTTGCCTGAAGTTTGGACAGAGTTAACATAGGTGAAGAGGAGGCATTCAAGTTTAACTAGAATGTGCACACTGGGGATTCAAAATGCATTGGATGCATGGGGTGGAGCACAACTGGAGAGAGAACTGACCACCAGACCGAGGAACCTGGGGATTGATAAAGCAGAAAATTGGGGAAATTCAAATGTTTCTGAGTAAGGAAGAGGCCTGATGAAAAGCAACATGTCAATGTGAATACTAAAGCCCCCGCATACCAACGTATAAACACTTTGAAGTGTTTGTGCATTTATATATTATAAATATATCCTGAATAAAAATATTATTTGGTGAGCCATGCACAACTATATTATTGGCATTTTTTTTTCTTTCTTTCTTTTTTTTTTTTTCGGGGGATGGAGTTTCACTCTTGTTGCCCAGGCTGGAGTGCAATGACACGATCTCGGCTCACCACAACCTCCGCCTCCCGGGTTCAAGCAATTCTCCTGCCTCAGCCTCCTGAGTAGCTGGGATTACAGGCATGTAGCACCACATCCGGCTAATTTTGTATTTTTAGTAGAGACAGGGTTTCTCCATGTTGGTCAGGCTGGTCTCGAACTCCCGACATCAGGTGATCCACCTGCCTCGGCCTTCCGAAGTGCAAGGATGACAGGTGTGAGCCTCTGCACCTGGCCGTTATTGGCATTCTTAAGTGAAAACCCCATAATCTCTCAATGTGTATTAACAAAAAAATGAACAAAATAGATTCTTTAACTTTTGATTGTAGGCATTCCTCTCACCTGTTAATCCTAGCAGTAGCCATGACACGTCCACCTACGAAATCAGTATGACAAAGGTAAACCAAGTAACAGCTACTGTATTTGTGCACACTCAGTCAAAAAGCCATTGGTACTCCTTTAATTGTGGTTTGAAATTCCATCCTTACTTTTCTTGTTTGTTCATTTTGTCCCACATCTTTTGTGCCCAATCCCTGGTAGCCAGTGTTCTACTCTACTTCTATGACTTCAGCTTCTTTCGATTCAATATGTAATTACATACAATCATGCAGTATTTTTCTTTCTGTACCTGGCTTACTTCAAATAGCATAATGTCCTCCAGGTTTATCCATGTTGTCACAGATGACTGGATTTTCTTTTTTTTAAAGGTTGGATAGCATTGTATTGTGTTTATATATTACATTTCTGTACTGATTCAACCATTAATGGACTCTTAGCTTGACTTCATATCTTGGCTATTGGGAATAATGCTGCAATTAATATGATAATGCAAATACCTATCATACAGAGATACACCCTTTCTTTTGGATGTATACTCACTAGTGAGATGGCTGGATCATATGGTAGTTCTATTTTTGAATTTTGAGGAAGCTCCATACAGTCTTCCCTAATGTCTATCCTAATTTACATTCCCGCCAACAGCGTGCCAGGGCTTCCTCTTTTCTGCATCCTTGCCCACGTTTGTCTTTCGTCTCTCTGATAAAAGCCTCAGTAACAGGTGTGAGCTGCCATCTTGCTGTGACTTTCCTTTGCATTTCCCCGCTGATTAGTGACGCTGAGCATTTCTTCACGTGCCTGTTGGTTACTCGCAAGTCTTCTTTCTCCATATACTTGTTGGCTTTTTCTGTCTTATGCTATCTCACACCACATACAAAAGTCAACTCAGAGCAGATTAAAGACCTCCATTTAAGGCCTGAAACTATAAACCTGCTGAAACAAAATATGTGGGGAAAGTTCCATAACATTGGTCTGGGCAATAATTTCTTTTACATGAACCCAAAAGCACAAGTAAGAAAAGAAAAAATAGACAAATGAGATTATATCAAATTTAAGGCTTCTACACACCTGAGGGAACAATCAGCTGAGTGTAGAGACAACCTAAGGAGTCAGAGAAAGTATCTGCAAACCACACATTTAATGAGGGATTAATATCTGAAATATACGAGAAACAACTCAACAGGAAGAAACCAAATAATCCAATTTAAAAATGATTAGAAAATCTGAATAGACGTTTCTCAGAAGAAGGCATCCAGGTTTCTGAGGCCCAAAGAAATACAATGTAAGGAAATCAAAAGAAGGCTACGATCTAGAGGAATCTGGTAGGTAGCTTAGGAAAACTTGCCATCGATTAAGGCAGTAACAGGGCTCTGGTTCCCAGGCAGAGAATGCCAGGCAAAGCGGTTAGCTGGGTGCTGAGCAGAATTCGCGGCTGTGACGAGAAGAGGAAGATGAATCTCTCAATCCTTAGCGAGCCTGGGAAAGGGCATAACTGCTCATTGTGATGTCTGCTTCACCCCATGTTTGCCGAAAGAGAACTCTATCCGACAATGCAAAATAAGAAGTGATTCTCTGAAAAGCTTGCATACATTTACATTACTCTCTCTCTCAGGTATTCTAAAGTGCTAAATAAATTAATATATGTCTGAATGAATACTTAAAAATAACCTATAATGAAATGACATATGATAAAAGTACTGACATTCATAATATGCATGTTCATCTTTAGTCAACTTTTGAACAGTTGCAAAAACTCAGATTTTATAGCTCAGTGGCTTAGTGTGCCTAAGATTAATATTTCTTGAATCACAGGCATCCTCTATTTATGATGCTTTCTGTTATTGTAAAGGAGACAACTGGAACTCAAATCAAGGCAGAAATCCCTTTGAAGCAGCCGTGATTATTTTGTGGGGTTTCCCTTTTGGTGCTCTCTTTAAAAGACACTGCAGTTCATCTTTAAAACTTAAAGGCTACTGATATGCAGATCCATAATAAAATAGATGTTTCAGTGTTCGTGTGGAATGTTTCTGTAATTGGGTTTTAATTGAACTACTTTAAATGAGTATTTCAAAACCTGAGTGGGTGTTTTAATAATGTGCTCCTATAAGCAGCTGACAATGTCTTTGTTTCTATCAGATTGCCAGGGAATTTAAACTTCTATCAGGATTTGCTGGTCACTTCTTCCTTGACATCCCCTTTTTGTTCCCTACACAGGCATTCCAGCAGTAACCTTGATAAGATTCATAACCAGGAAACAAAATGATAAAGCCATATTATATGGCCTCAAATAAAAACTTTCCTGTCACATCTTATGTCCACGGTCTTAGGATGGCAAACACTGCTTATGATTCAGAGAGAGACCTATCATCTATCACCTGAAAAGCAGACACAACAGTAGCTGCTCTGAACACAGACACTCCTTCTCAAGACACAGTCTACTTCGATGTGTTAGAGGAGAAGAACAGCCTAGGGCACAGGGGAGTCTACCGTCTAGCCAAAGTCCAGTCCTTCATCATTTCATCGCTTTTTCTGATCCTGAACTCAGGGTTCTAACAGGGATTGTATGTACAGACTCTTACTCAGTGAGATGCACTCCAGATCTCCGAAGACGAGAATTGGGCTAACCAAAGCGGAGTCCCCGTTGCTACAGCAAGCATTGCTTTGACAATACAGGCCTAGCTCATTTTATTGTGCTTCCGTCTACTGTGCTTTGCAGATATTAAGTCTCTTACAGATTGAAGGTTTGTGGCAATCAGCCCCAAAAAAGTCTATCAGCGCCATTCTCCCAGCATGTCCTACTTTATATCACTGTGTCACATTTTGGTAATTCTTGTGATTTCAAATGGTCATTATTATTATGTTTCCTATGATGATCTGTGATCAGTGATCTTTGATATTGCTATTGTAGTTGTTCTGAGGCACCATGAACTGCACCCATGGATGACAAAGAATTTAATCCAGAAATGTTGCATGAACGCTGAGTGCTCCACTGACCAGCCATTTCCCAATCTGTCTCCCTCTCTTCAGGCCTAAGACACAGCAATATTGTAATTAGGCCAATTAATAACTCCACAATAGCCTCTAAGTGTTCAAGTGAAAGAGTCACACATCTTTTACTCTAAATCAAAAGCTAGAGATGGTTAAACTCAGTAAAGATAGCATGTCGAAGGTCAAAATAGGTTAAAAGCTGGACCTCTTGCACCAAGCAGTCAGCCAAATTGTGAATGCAAAGGAAAAGTTCTTGAAGGATATTACAACTGCGACTCCAGTGAACACACAATGTGAGAAAGCAAAACTATGTAACTGCCTATTTAAAGAAAGTTTGAGTGGTCTGCACAGAAAATTAAACCAGCTGTAACATTCCCTTAAGCCAAAACTTAATCCAGCATAGGGCCCTAACTCTTCAATTCTATGAAGACTGGCAGAGGTGAGGAATTTGCAGAAGAAAAGTTTCAAGCTAGCAAAGCTTGGTTCATGAGGTTTGAAGAAAGAAGCCATCTCCGTAACAGTGCAAGGTGGGGCAGCAGTTACTAGTGTAAAAGCTGCAGTATGTTACCCAGAGGATCTAGCTGAGACCACTGATGAACGTGACTACACTAAACAACCGATTTTCCACCTACACAGAACAGCCTCCTATTTAAGGAAGATTCCATCGGAGGCAAATGGCGTCTCCTATTTAAGTGTACTTTCCTAACTGGAAAGAAGTCAGTGGCTGGCTTCAGAGCTTCAAAGAACAGGCTGACTCTTGTAAAGGACTAATACAGCTGTTGCAATTTTTTTTTCATTTTTCAAAAGTATTTTATTGCATTTTTAGTAGAAACAAGGTCTCACTATGTTGCCCAGGCTGGTCTCGAACTCGTGGGCTCAAGCAATCCTCCCACCTCAGCCTCTCAAAGTGCTGGGATTACAGGCATGAGCCACAGCACCCAACCTAGCTAGTAACTTTTTAGGTTGAAGCCAATCCTCATTTACCATTCTAAAAATCCGAAGATCCTTAAGAATTATGCTAAATCTGT
The DNA here is from genome assembly GCA_963574635.1 of Cheracebus regulus. Taxonomy (NCBI): domain Eukaryota; kingdom Metazoa; phylum Chordata; class Mammalia; order Primates; family Pitheciidae; genus Cheracebus; species Cheracebus regulus. The sequence continues at coordinate 86,856 of CAUYQU010059514.1, forward strand.
GTTCTGCAAAGGGAACAAGGGAGCTGGGATGACAGCACATCTTTTAATATCATGGTTTACTCAATATTTTAAGCTCACTGTTGAGAACTACTTTTCAGGGAAAAAAATGATTCTTTTCAAAATATGACTGCTCTTTGCCAATGTACCTAGCTCAGGGGCTCTGACAGAGATGTACAAGGATATGAATGTTGTTTTCAAGTCTGCTAACACAGCATCCATTCTGTAGCCCATGGATCAAGGAGTCATTTCAGGTTTCAAGTCTTATTATTTGTGAAATATATTTCATAAAGGCACAGATGCCATAGATAGTGATTGCTCTGATACATCTGGGAAAAGTAAATTTGAAACCTTCTGGAAAGAATTTAACATTAGGGATGCTATTCAGGACATTTGAAATTCATGGGAGGAGTTCCAAATGTCAACATTCACAGGAGTTTGTAAGAAGTTGGTTCCAACTGTTGTAGACGATACTGAGGGGTTGAAGACTTCAGTGGAGAAAGTAACTGCAGATGTTGCAGAAATAGCAAGAGAACTCAAATTAGAAGTGGAGCCTGAGGTTGTGACTGAGTTGCTGGAATTTCATTGTCAAACTTTAACAGATGAGGAATCGCTACTTATGGATCAGCAAAGAAAGTGGTTTCTTGGGACAGAATCTTCTCCTGGTGAAGATGCTGTGACATTGTTGAAATGGCAGCAAAACGTTTAAACTATTACAGAAATTTAGTTGACCAGGCAGTGGCAAGGCTTGAGAGAAGTAACTCCGAATTTAGAAAGAAGTCCTGATATGACAAAAATGCTACCAAACAGCGTCATATGCAACAAAGGAAGCTTTTCTGAATGAAGACTCACTTAATGCAGCAAACTTCACTGTTGTCTTATGTTAAGAAATTGCCAGCAACCTCAACCTTTATCATCCAACACCTGGATCAGTCAGAAGCCGTCAACATAGAGGCAAGAGCCTCACCAGGAAAAGGTTATGATTTGCTGACGCCTTTGATTATCGGTTGCATTTTTAGCAATAAAGTATTTTTAATTAAGGTAGGTAGAGCATTTTTTAGTAATGTTACCGCACACCTAGACTACAGTAGAGTGTAAACATAGCTTTTACATGCGTTAGGAAACCAAAATCTTCATGTGGCTCACTTTATCGAAATGTTCTTCCTATTGCAGTGGTCTGAAACTGAACTCACAATATTTCTGAGTCATGCTGTACTGCCCTCTCCCGAGAACTCCTGCATGACCAGCCCTCAGCCTGGATCTCTGCCTCCAAATGATGCTTGCAGTTAATGTAGCAGGCATAACAGACGTCAGTTGTAATAGTGACCTTCTTGTGATCTCTACTAGCTGCAGGACCCTCCCACTGCAGGTGTCCACTGTGACTCTGGGCCTGCGGCCCTTCGTCTAAATCTCACACACATTCAGCCTTCTCGCACTTCCAGCCCCTTCTCCTTGTGGCTTGCTTGCCCTGTCACTTGGTTTATGTGCACTCTGGTCACAGCTAAGGCACTGGGGAGCAGTAAGAAAAGGCAAACATCCGTGAGTTGGATATGTGCTGATATCGATATTCTTTCCAAGGCCTGTGCTAGAGGATCAGAGAGGAAACGCAGAATGCAGCCATATTTCTTTTCCACCTCCTGGTAAAATTTGGGTGGTTCAAGGTAATACACCCATTTTTTTTATGTCTGGATGCTACACTGATGTTATAATTAAAATACATTAATTTGTAGGAATAGATTAGATGTAAAACTTCAGAATATAAAAAGTACATGTGGTGTCTTGAATCTAAGTTGCACTTGAGAATACAATGTGTAATTCCAATAAAGCAATGTACAGTGTCAGCTGGTTTGATAAAATGGATAAGTGGCAGAGGCCTAGAGCCCAACTACCTAGGTTCACATCCCAGTTCTAGTATTTTTACCAGCTGTGTGTGACCTTGGACAAATTCCCAGTGTCCAAGGCCTGGCGACTCTGAGGCTTACTGTCCCCAGCTGTGAAAAGGTAATGTTGACTGTCTCCTAGAATCGCCGTGAAGATTTAGGAATGTGCCTGGGCAAGTACTCAAGACATCCTACCTATCACTGTTTTTAGATCAAACAATAAAGCTTGAGCACATCAGCATGAACAATCGCTAGAAAAATAATTTTGAATCAATTAATATCAAGTAAAATGCATGCTATGAAGAAAAGCACAGATAAGAATCTGGTAGATCGCTTCAACACACAGATCATAAATGGAAAGTGCAAAATGCCTTCTAAATAAACGTACCCAGCACTACCCAGCACGGTGCCTCCACCTAGGCTCTAGCATCTGAATCTCCAAAGCATTCCCTTTTAAGCTACTTCATTGTGAAGCCTCTAAAGCTAGTTTACACACTTGTTTTTTTGTCTCTGAATTTCAAACTTCCCCGTGTACCTAGTAATCCTTCTTTCATCTGCCAAAAGTATTTCTGTTTTATTCCTATGACTTTACCAAGGGGGATTTGGAAATTAACATATTCAATTTTATTCAAAATAAATATATCATTCCTTGGGAAAAAAGTGCCTCTATTATCTATACTAAAATGACACCATCTTGATCCCAGCATAGAACCCAGAATGGACAAATGAATTTAAAAGTTTATTACTTAAGGTGGACTTAGAATTCAGCAGGAAAAAACTACTACACAAAGATAAACACTACAAAATTAGATTAAGTTCCCAATTTATTTAGCCAAATATAAAGGTAGATGTGGTTCACATCAGAAGGGGTATTGCTAGATCAGAGTATCTCAGTTTCTTACTATTTCACAGCCTTTTATACCCATCCAGGAAGAGCATCCTAAAAATTTGCCCACTTGTGGGCAGACGTCAGTGCCTCTCTCCACACGTGGTTGAAACCAACTATCAACAAGGCTACCTCTTCATTTAGGAGGAAAATGAAGAGTTATTGGCATGGATTTCCTGAGGTATATCTCCTACTTTATAGTATCCCTATCTTTCATTCCTTATCTTTTTTTTCCCTCATACAGTATCATTATATTGGCAGTTTGATTCTGAACTTTGATCAAAAATCCAACTACCCACAAAATGCTACACCCATCCCAGAACAAAAAAAAAAGTAGGTAATATCTCTAAATATGAGCATTATGTCAGGGTAATTTCATAGCATAACTAAAAGAGATGTAAACATATGCTAAACATTGTGATTATGGCTATGGTTATATGTACCAGTCTTCTCAGGCTGCCAGAACAAAATACCGTCAGTCTGGTGGTCAAAACAACAGAGGTTTATTTTCTTACAGTTCTAGAGGCTGGAGGTCCCAGATCAAGCTCCCGCAGACCGGTTTCTGGTGAGGGCCCCTTTCTTGGCTTCCAGGTGCAGCTTTCTTGCTTTGTCCTCACACGGTCTTTTCTGTGTGCATGTGCATGGAGACAGAACATTTAAAAAGCACATGTGTCTTGCACACTTAATAGACTACAGTACAGTGTAAACGTAGCTTTTACATGCACTGGGAAACCAAAATCTTCATGTGACTCACTTTATTGACCCGTCCGCAGGCTGGATCTTCTGCCTCCAAATTATGTGAGAGACTGAGAGCTCTCTCTCTTCCTTTCCCCATAAGGCCACCAAACCTGTCAGATTAGGACCCACCATTATCACCTCACTTTAATTACCTCCTAAAATCCCTATAACCCAATATAGTCACACTGGGGGATAAGGCTTCTACATGAATTTTGGAGGGACACAACTGAGTCCTAAGCATGGAATAGCCACATCAATGCCACTCTCCTGTAAGCTTATCGAGGTAATCGATATAATCCGTTAAATCAATTGTCAGGAGTCCCAAGCATGGAATAGCCACATCAATGCCACTCTCCTGTAAACTTATCCAGGTAATCGATATAATCCATTAAATCGATTGTCAGGTCATCCTACTTATGCGATAGCCTTTACCAGACATTCCTCTTTGACTTCCAAGCCTATTTCTATAACAGGAGAGCACTCTTCCTGACATTTTCCTCCTAGTTACCTCAGTTAACACACACAGCCTTGTTTCCACAGTGGGTGAATGAAATCAACAATGCTGCTTTTCTCAAGCAACCCATTTTTCACCCTATCCATGCCAGACCTGTTTGATAAGACTTGAACCTGTTGCACTTTTACTATCAGGCCCCATGTCTGTATTTTACACTAAGACTCTACAGTTGTTTGTTCTATCCTTCTGAGATCTGGAAGATGGGCCACAGGGGCTGTCTGTCCTTACGTGTTCACATTTCATGGCTGAAATGCAAGCAAGCTTCACGCTTCTGATGGCTCACTGATCTGTCAAGGAAAAGGAGTGCATGTTTGATTCAGTTATGGCCATCGTATTTTACTCTGTTTCCCTGAGGTTTCCTATCAGTGCATCACTTCTGATTTCCCTCTCTTAACATCAAATTTTCTGAACGGGTCTTCTCTTCCTGTCATGCTAATTCACACCACCGCCTCACCTCTAAGCACATATACACTCTCATTTCTAGGACATATTCCTCCATTCCTGCCACAGAGCGACCTCTTTCCAGAAGAAAGGGATCACATCTCACAGGCCCAGTAGACCACTCACCAACAGGACATTTTACAGAACTGAAAGGAGTCTTCTGACCTAATTGCAGACAACACAGCTTGTAGTCTTCTGAAAGATTTTCAAGAAAAGCCACTGCAAACCACCTTGACCTTCCTCACAGCCCCTTATTATTGAGAGTAGAACACAAAAATTGATGACTAAATTATGATTCATCATAGGTGTCAGGGAAGCAAACCCAGCAAACATTTTAGATGGCTCGGAAGTATTTGGGGAATAGTTTTAAAAACTTAAGCCTATTTGAATAGTACTTAATGAACTTCAGTGAACAGCATCAGAAAGAGTATTTAGCAACTTCATTATTATTAAGTTTCATGCATTGTGACTTCACTTAAAATACATTGTTAAACCGAGAATGCCTTTCGCTTCCAGCACCTACTTACCTGATCACCTCTCAACAGCAGCTGACGGGACTAGTGATAGAGGCTTAACCTAAACTAGGCCACGAGATTCTTTTTCTCAGGAAGGCAGAATGGAGACGGAGGTTCGCCACTCTCTCTGTGCTCTGGAGCTAAACGCACGGAAGTGTAAGGATCTTCTTCTGTCCTAAGCTGACACAGGCTGCGGAGAAAAGTGATTGATGCTGACAATCAAAGAGAAGCAGACCCAGCAGAAATGCAACCTGGAAGGAGAGAGGCGGGCTGAGAAAATGCGCTTTGTTTCCAGGGGCTCCCGAATTGCTATTTCTGGTGGCTTCTGAGGTTCAGCTGCTATGTCTTCCCTTGAGCTCCATGACCCTCCCTGTGTGGCGGGTTGAAAGGTGACCCCCAAAAGATGTGTCCACCTGGAACCTAAGAATAGGATCTTATCTGGAATAGTCTTTGCTGATGTCATTAACATGAAGATCTTGAGATGAGATCCTCCTGGATTAGGGTAGGCGCTATATCCACTGGCAGGTGTGCTGATGAGGGAAGACAGACACATACAGAGAAGAAGAAGGAGGCAGAGACTGGCGTGATACTGAAACAGGCCAGGCCAAGGGACACCGAGGACTGCCAGGCAGACACCAGAAGCTGGGAATGGTCACTCAAGGACTTCTCCTGGAAGCTTCCGAGGGAGCGCAGCCTGCTGACACTTGGGTTTCAGACTTCCAGCCTGCAGACTGTCAGAATAAACTCCTGTTGTTTTAAGCCACCTGGTTTATGGTAATTTCTCGCAGCAGACCTAGCAAATTAATACACCCCATAGTCCTGTAATTCATTCTGCTGAAAGGAGCATGAGTAACATTTAGCATTATTAATAAACAAAAGTTACTTCACTAAGACAGAGGTTATTTACACATAGAAGTTATTACCAACAATTTAAAAATTTGTTATTGTTACTGTCCAACAATTAAAAATATTCTTAAAAATAATGTGAAAAATATTCAATAAACTATTGATTTCTAATAAGGAGGTAAAATACAAATGGGATGGTAACCCTCATAATTGTATGTTTGACCATTTGACATGAGTCAATATCCAATACGAACATTTCCCCTAATATTCTAAGATATGAAGATGCTTGCGTGAACTTAGGTTTTTAAAGTTTCACTTTCTAATGTTTTACGGTAATGAAAATTGCTTTTCTTTATACACCAGTCAAAGTGTAGATTAAATCTATAGAAGACCAAACTGAAAACAGAAGAAGAAAAGTCATCCGATAGGAGAGGGGCAGGGAGGGGCTTGGGTCCCGGAGCACAGGGAGGCCCACACCCCGGCCTCTTTCACAGACTGACGCTGATTGATCTCTTTGGCGGTCTGACTAATTGATCCTCTAGTATTTGGGGCTATAGTGAAGAGATTCTACCTCCCCTACAGGGGCACCCCAATAGTAAACCCATACAGACCCAGAAAATAGACCAACCACCGGAGGGGAAATTATTTAGCCCCATGCCCTCAGTTTACAGAGAGAAAGCAAAGGCCCAGAGGGGTGATGTGAATTCCCTGTGGCTGTGTAGCTCCTGACTGCATCCTCTCTGCTGATAAATGCAGGAATGGAGAAAGAAGCAGCAGGAGAAGGCTACTTGGAAATTCTCAAGGCTGCTGAGGAAAAGAAAAAGAAAAATCAAAACGGCAGCAAAAACAAAACACAATAAGATTTTAAAATGCGATTTTGTGGTCACTGGAGGAAACTCCGAATTCTGCCTTCAGTTCAGTCTCTCTGTCCCTGAAGTGAATAAGAAAGAGGAGTTCATGTTTCTTTTGAAAGCTGTGTTGTCTGTTCAGCAAAGTCTGAATTGTAAGAAAATGAGGTTCTGCCCTGACGCTGTCTGTATTTTCCAGCTGGGCATATATTCCCAAGCAATGTCACACATCTGCAAGTAAATTAATCCAAAGGAAAATAACACGGAGTTTATTTAAAGTTCAAGGCATTTCTTGAACATAAGCGTTCGGTCCAACGGGTCACTGATTCCATTTTCAATGCACTGATAACAGAATTCATATATTTAAACATTAAAATAAATAAGGAAAACCTTTTACTTGTTTTTTTCTTCTTATCCATGACATTTCTTGAGGGTTTAGACATTTGGCCCCTAATTTTATTTTCACTTCATTGCTCTGACAGCCGAGCTGCATAGCTTGGCATTAAAAAAAAAAATCAGTCTGTGGTTGCAATATATAATTTCCTTGGTGTGGGAAGGCCAGTTCCTGCCCAGCCGTGTTTGTTGGTTGCACTGACAGGAAAGGTCATTCGGCTTTGTGATGAAATATAAATTTGGGAGAAGAGAAGGAATCTAATTATCTGGCCTCAGAGTCCAGAGGAGTGAAGATGAGCTGGTAGCTGAGTGCTTGCTGGAATGTCAGCCCTCTTCCCACGCCAGCACAGGAGTGTCAACTGGCTGATGCTTCCGATTTGATATTCTTGCTCTTACTCAAACAGGAAAGTAGTCTGTTTTTCAAAGCATTGCCACTGTGCTTTCCGTAGTCTTTACAATTGTTTACTCTTAATCAACTCTTGAATCCTGAAATAAATGTTCACATTCACCAATAAGATCTTCCTTGCTAACAGAGTGAGTGTCTTAGGCTTTCTTGAGAAATACTAAATTGCTCAGTGCTGTGGTCTCAGCTTGTGTCTCCCCCAGAACTTGTGATAAAATCTGATCGCCAGCACGAGAATGTTAGGAAGTGGGGCTGTTGGGAGGTGAACAGATCATCAGGGCAAAGCCCCATCAATAATGGAATCTGTGCCCTGATCAAAGAGGGCCCAGAGAACTGCCTTCCCTGCACACCGTGTGAGGATGCAGCAAGAATTTGCCTTCTGGGAGCTAGGAGACAGGCCCTCAGCAGACACTGAAAGTGCCAGGGCCTTGATTTTGGACGTCCCGCCCCCAGAACTCTTAGAAATCCACTTCCATTGTGTATAAGCTACCCAGTCTACAGTGTTTAGTTATAGCTGCCAGAATAATCCAAGACAGTGTCACCGCTCCCTCAGGCCGTTAGGTGAGAGTGTCAACCACAGCAAAGCAGTCCCGACTTTGTTTTCAATCCTTCACAAACACTTTTTAGGTGATAGTTCTGGACTCCATCCTGCCTTCCCTTAGGTGTATCTATGCTTGCTGTTATTTCTTACAGGGAAATAATAACTTACACTAAAATCACTTACTTCTTTGAGAAAAGTATTATTTCCAAAATCTTTTGTTATCCTATTTGAGGACAGAGGAAGAAGCATGTTGCCTTTAGAGCATAAACAATAGCCATCCTATTTTTTTTTTCACCATATTTGAAAACAAAACACCAGGCATTGCCCAGAAGTGTCAACATTAGCTGAGTTGCTAAATTGTGAATGAAGTGTGTGTGTTTTGCATTGTTATGGAAAAGATAATCTAAAATTTAAATATCTGCTTCCTAAAAATAAGCCACACACACAAAAAGGATAATCAGAAAATAGGCATTTTAAGGAAATACTTTTCTACAAGGTTTTATGCCAGGCTGCAGGTAAAGCCTTGTGGGCTGTGCTTGAATAGGTGCCTGTCTGAACAGGCGATGATGTGAATGGTTCTCTCTGGAGAGTTGTTTGATCCAGTGGATCCAGCCGAGGGGCAGGAACGTAGGATACAGTAGCCAATGGAGAAGGCAGGTAGCTTGAATGACAATTCATGAAAGAGCCTGGCTAGAACACTTCCAAAGCTCCCTCGAGACTGACAAAGACCCATCCTCCTTCTGGAACTGGAAGTCTGGAGGCTGACAGATTTTGTTCTCCAGCCACTCAGCATGTTCTGCTTGGAACTGGCTTTACTCAACATTTAGGGCCCGCTTGCCCTTGTAACACAAGGATATATACGGATGTTATTGACCTCTCCGCCCTCTTAGACACCAACATTGCCAGCTTATTGTCATCATTTATGGCTCTACTACAACATAAAACTGGCTTCAGAAACACAAAACAAGACTAATAGGAATGGAGAAGTCAGAGACAGAAGTCAGTTATAACCAGTCCACGGTTCCCTCTCCTATGGGGCAATTATGAATTGCTTTTATTTAAAGTGTTTTTGTGGTAATGTGAAAATGCCATTCTCTACAATGTGCAGACACATGTACATGCAGACACACATGCACACACACAAACATAAACACACACATGTACGCACAAACACACACATGCACACACAAACACACACATGCACATACACACAAACAAAAACACATGCTCACACACAAACACACATGCACACACAAACACACACATGCACATACACACAAACAAAAACACATGCTCGCACACAAACATACATGCACACGCATGCACATACACACACGCAAAAACACAAAAAACACACAAACACATGCATATACACATGCAAACACACACACATGCACATACACATGCAAACATACATGCACGCACACACACACAGACACACACACACACAAGCACAAACACACACACAAATACACACACACACACATACACCCACACCAATTTGTCCACATAGTAAAAAGGTCACTTGGTGAGATGTCAGCTTGCTGAATTAATTCTGTATTTAGTACTACCTCAATTTCACATGAAGGAGACTTTCATGCCCTTTATAAAAGACAATATTCAGTACAGTCCTACCTAAGTTTATTTTGATGGGTTACATTTAAGACAAAAGAGAGAAGTGGAAATGAATAGAGAGAAACTGAAGCTGAATTATAGATACAAAATGGAAAGAAGAAAGTCATTTTACAAAGTAAGAAATACCACCAGTTATAGATTATGAGTCAAAAATAATTTGACGAAACTGCAACTATCTCAATAAATTTTTAAAAACCTATCAAGCACTAGGGAAACAGGGAGCACTGCGTTCTAGCTGTGAATCTTTTTCTAATTAACCATATAATTAATTACCTGATCTCTGGTCTTCTGTTATGGCATCAGAAAATGGACTAAGACAAACACTATTCTGTGGGAGTTGGCATGGAATAGTGTAAAAGACATGAGTTTTAAAGGCAGAGACACCCAGGGTTGAGTCTGATTCCATTAACCTCTCTGATGACTTTCTTTACCCTTCTCATCAAAAGCCTTCTGTATACTAATCATCTCATTAATCAAAAATTAATTGATATAATTAGAATATAATGTTGATAACCTACTGTCTATGATATGGCACCAGTCTAGGTCATAGGTGGGGGATAAAGACATGTAAGACACGTGTCGAAGAAGGGAACACATGTCACCAAGTAGATGGCACAATGGGGTGATCACAGTGTAGACATTGAAATACATAGAAAATACTTCAAGATAGCAAGGACATGGAATACATAAAAAATCCCACGTAGATTAACCATATTGTAACATAGGGATCGCATTGGAAAAGGTGGGTAGGGGGAGAAACAGCTTTAAAGTGAGACATGGCAAGCCCAGAAGACTCTGAATGCCAGGCTGATATATGAGGATTTCAGTAAACAGGTTTTAAGAAAGAGATGTAAGCAAATTGGTCTTCTAAAAGGCATGTCAGAGGCATGCAAAATGGATTGAATTAGTGAGAAAACTCAAGGGTCTGAAAATAGTCCTTGGCATTCAAGGGCAAGTTGACATTCTCACCCATCAGTTTGACAGGTGTGAATAATCAGGTTGTTATGGAAATGGCATAGGAGATTGAAATCATCAAAAACAAATATCTGTATATATTTTTATCTTTATTGGTATTGTATTACTAATGAAAAAATTTTGAGGTATGATTTCTAATAAATGGAGAAATTAACAATTATTTTATGTCTAAGCCCACAATATTCATTAATTTTCCCAAAAGGAAATCTTTCTTTCTTTAGAGTTTTGATTAAAAATAAAACACTCCGAATTTATTTGCCTAGACTATATAAGTGCTTTTCTACTATTTTCCCAGATGTGCAACCTTTGTTTCTCTGTATGTTTAACTTCTAGTCTCTCTGACAATTTTATAACTAGCTAGAAATCTAAACATTTCTTTCCTCTCAAGAAACATGTTAAACTGCAAAATCGTGATATCTAGGCTTTGAACAAGACAAAACAAACCAACCTCAAAATATTCATGAACTTCAAATCACTCAAAATTCACAAATCTGTATACATAAGGCTGCAAGAATTTTAGTAATACATGTAATATGACATGCTGTCTGCTTTACATCCAGACAAAATAAATAGAAATTGTAATGGTTTTATGGAAATCTTAATACACAAGGACATTATACGAGACATTAGTTTGGAAATCTGTTACAAACATTAAGGCAGCACCTTCTATGTGAGTTTTGCAGTGAAGAACCCGATTCAAATACCTGCTGGGTATCCGCGATTACATCTCTATTTTCTCAAGCATCTACAATTAGGACAGTGCCTTGCAAAGAGAAAATTTGGTTAGTTGTAATGCAATTTCTTCTGTCGTAACCACTTTTAGTTTGTATATAGGCTCTACACGTGAGCCTTCTTCTTTACTTATCTTTAAATATTGAATTTTCTCATAACTCGATTTTAAGCACTCTTTTCTTACACATATGTATTTTTCTGCAGTTGATCTCACACATTCCCATGAATATAGATCCATCTACAACCTGTAATCTGTTTGAAGTAGGAAACACCACAAGCAAACAAACCTCTCAAACACCGAACTGGGGAGGGAGTGGTGGTCTATTCGGCAGGGAGCTGCAGCAGCATAGAGGCCTAACAACAGCGCTCCCCAACAAAGACAATCTTTGCTCCTTTAAAGGCTTATAGCTCCAGAAATTACATGTGAAAGAGTCCTGGGCTTACAGCTCTAGAAATTAACACGTGAAAGGGTCCTGGACTTACAGCTCCAGAAATTACACGTGAAAGTGTCCTGGGCTTATGGCTCTAGAAATTACACGTGAAAGGGTCCTAGGCTTATGGCTCTAGAAATTACATGTGAAAGGGTCTTGATCCATGAAGTAGGCATGGGGTATGTGACTTAGGTGGGGGTTTGATCACATTTAAGTAAAAACAATGCCTTCAGGAAAGATTCCTCCATACCATATCTGTGATCTATGGATGGCATTGCAGTTAGCAGTGGGGGGTCTTTTCCTTAACCTGGCCAGTGGCGCCCACTGGTCCTTCCTCTGGCTGACTTCTAGCCTCTCCTTTTGAGATGCAATGTAGAAGGCTGAAGGGGATTAAGGCTCTCCTTCCTCATGTTAAGTGCTAATTATGTCTTTAGCTCCAACTTTCCCCCTATATCCAGGCTTATATCCAACTATTTATTTGAAATCTGTTGAATGTCTCATAGGCATTTCAAGTAGTCTTAGATAGGTCAGCATATTCCAAGCCCGTTGTATGACTTGCCGCCCCCCACCCCACCCTCATCCAGCAGAGTCATCTTTAGATTTCAGTAAATAGCACCGTCATCCACTTGGTTACTAGGCAACCTTCTGGAAGTCACCTGCTTCCACGCCACCCTTTTCTCATCCCTCACCTCCTCTCATCAGGCTCCCCATGGCACTCCCAGACACATCTCAGACTCACCTGTCTCCACCTCCACTCTCGCCATCCTGATTCAAGCTGGATTTCTCTTGCCCAGATCATTCACTAACTGACCTCTTAGTGTTTACTCTTTTACCCTTTCAATCTATCCTCCTACTGAGTGGCAAAAATAAACTTTAAAAATGTAATTCATATTCCAGAAACAAGACATGTCCCAACCTAACATCCTTCCACAGCTTGCCATGACTGAGCGAGCCTTTGCATGGCCTGGCTCCTGTTCCTTTTCCAATCACTCATGTTCCCAGCCACTGGCTCACTGCACCAGTCACACTCCAATCTACCCCACTGCTGGGCCTCCAGGGTTTCTCTTTTCCTGTCCTTTCATGGGACTGGAACTTTCTCATCCTTTTTATCTCAGCTTGAACTTCCACAAGGACTTCCCACCTGCAGCCATCTAAAGTACCTTCTCCATCCTCTTCTTTATTTTAAAAACCCCATTATTAACACATAAAGACCCAGCATCCTGATTTGTGTTCTTTATAGCACTTTTCATAGACTGAATTTTATTTTGTTTATTCAACTACTTGTTTCTCTTCCCCAGAAGAATGTGAGCTGGGAGCCAGGATCTGTTCAAGTTATATTCCAGTACCTATGGCATAGAAGACGACATGGTTTGGCTGTGTCCCCACCCAAATCTCAACTTGAATGGTATCTCCCAGAATTCCCATGTGCTGTGGGAGGGACCCTGAGGGAGGTAATTGAATCATGGGGGCTGTTTTTTCTCATGCTATTCTTGTGAGAGTGAATAAATCTCAAGATCTGATAGGTTTATTAGGGGTTTTCACTTTTACTTCTTCCTCATTTTCTCTTGCCAGCACCATGTAAGAAGTGCCTTTCATCTCCCACTTCTCATTACAGGTCTGGAGGCCCAGAGGAAAAAGTGGTTTAATGGGCCAGGCCCAGGGTCCCCATGCTGTGTGCAGCCTAGAGATGTGGTGCCCTGCATCCCAGGCACTCCAGCTGTGGTTGAAAAAGGCTGACATACAGCTCGGACTGTGGCTTCAGAGGATGGAAGCCCCAAGACTTGGCAGCTTCCACCTGGTGTTGAGCCTGAGGGTGCACAGAAGTCAAGAATTGAGGTTGGGAACCTCCACCTAGATTTCAGAAGGTGTATGGAAACTCCTGAATGCCCAGGCAAAATTTTGCAGTAGGGGTGGGGCCCTCATGGAGATTCTCTGCTAGGGCAGTGCAGAAGGGAAATGTGGGGTCAGAGCTCCCACCCAGAGTCCCTACTGGGGCACTGCCTAGTGGAGCTGTGAGATGAAAGCCACCGTCCTCCAGATCCTAGATTGGTAGATCCACTGACAACTTGCACCATGCACCTGGAAAATCCACAGACACCAGCCTGTGAAAGCAGCCAGGAGGGAGGCTGTACCCTGCAAAGCCACAGGGTGGGGGCTGCTCAAGACCATGAAACCCACCTCTTGCATCAGCATGACCTGGATGTGAGACCTGTAGTCAAAGAAGATCATTTTGGAGCTTTGAAATTTGACTGCCCTGCTGGATATTGGACTTGCATGGGCCCTGTAACCCCTATGTTTTGACAAATTTCTCCCATTTGGAATGGCTATATTTACCCAATACCTGTGCTCCCATTGTATATAGGAAGATTTTTACAGGCTCATAGGCAGAAGGGAATTGCCTTGTCTCAGATGAGACCTTGGACTGTGGACTTTTGAGTTAATGCTGAAATGAGTTAAGACTTTGGGGAATTGTTGAGAAGGCATGATTGGTTTTGAAATGTGAGGACATGAGATTTGGAAAAGCTGGGGTGAAATGATATGGTTTGCCTGAGTCTTCGCCCAAATCTCAACTTGAATTGTATCTCCCAGAATTCCCACATGTTGTGGGAGGCACTCAGGGAAGTAACTGAATCATGGGGGCGGGTCTTTCCTGTGCTATACTCGTGAGAGTGAATGAGTCTCACGAGGTCTGATGGGTTTATCGGGGCTTTCTGCGTTTGTTTCCTCCTCATTTTCTCTTGGCAGCTGCCATGTAAGAAGTGGCGTTTGCCTCCCGCCATGACTCTGATGTCTTCCCTAGCCATGTGGAACTGTGAGTCCAATTAAACCTCTTTTTCCTCCCAGCCTTGGGTATGTCTTTATCAGGAGTGTGAAATGAACTAATACAGAAGATAAGACAAAAATCCTGTGGAGTGAAAGAATAAACGCCTGGGTGAATGAAATTTGGAATTTGAATTAAGAATGTCAGTGGCAGTAAAGTTATAGATTCCCTTCTAGAAACCCTTTCTGAGAGTTTAGTCACTCGAATGGTCAAAGAGCTGCCATGTTAGAACAAAGCTCTTCACAAAGTCATAGTGTAGGGAAAAAGGGGATAAAATGTTTCCGTGGAAAATAAAAGAGGCCATTTGTAATAAAGTTGCTGCAAGTCTCTGGCTGTTTCAGAAGGAATTGGCAGTCTCCAGTTGAATCCAGGCCAAGGATAGTAAACAGGGTGTGGTAATGTGTTTTAGGAATCGTACACATTGGCAAAGTTCCAGGAAGACAATTCTTCAACCGCTGCTTCTAGTGTATTTGGAAATGAGATTGTATCATTAGTCTTTTTCTTCCTTTTAAGAATGTCACAGCCTACAATTTTAAGAAAATTATTTTTATTCTTAAAACTGAACTTTAATTTCATAATCCTCCAATTTAATGAAGTGTGAATTAAATAGTACCTTAAAATGATGTCATAATTGGGAAATTTATGAAACACTCCAGTTTTATTAAAATGTGCTACAAAATTACAAAACTGTAATTAAAACACTCAGTTAGCTTACCCTGGCATTGCAAAGGAGGCTAAAGTAGTAACATATATTTATAACGCCAAAATAAATGCATAATCTTTGGTAGTTCATATTGTAATTTGGGAGCTAAAACTAAGTTTCTTCTCAAAGGGAGGAATTTTTTTTTTATCTCTACATTATTTCTATTCACTAAGGTTTCAACTACACTGCCAAAATTCCAGTCTCCACTCATTTGGAGGATGATGTATTTTGCTTGCTGGGACAGACACAAAGCTCTATGTTTACACAAGGTATCTGAGTTTTGCTTTCAGCTAGGGCAGGCCATAGACTGAATTCTGTCCAAAGTGATATGTGTGGGAGTGATACATGCTACTTTCTGACCTGACCCCTGCAATATCTCACAAGATGCTCTGTGATTCCCTAACTGCCGGGAACAGATAGACTCTTTCAGTGGAGGGGTTCAAGGATTTCAGGTCCTCTCTGTGGAAGGAACCTAAGTCCTTGAGTAACTGCTTGGCAAGCCTCCCCCTTCATTCTGACCTTGTTAACACTACTGGACTCTGATAGCTGCAGGAATCAAACCTTTATTTTGTTAAATAACTGAGATTGTGGATGTGTTTTTATAGCAATTGACTTTTTCTGATAAATACAACTGTAAAAACCAGTTTTGTGACTGTTCAAATAAAAGTTGTGACCACTTTTTGTTTTAATTATATGATTGTATGGGACACCATATGGAACACTTTATGTAAAGTATTTTATTTAAATAGATGGGGATAATTATTTAAGTTACTTTCTGACAGTTATTTGTATCACTTTATTATTAACTGCTTTATTTGGAAGAATACAGTTGCTGAAGTCAGACCAATTTAGGTTAAATTCTGGCTGAATTACTACTCCTGGTTTTGTGGCCATGCAGGTAACTGAAATGCCCCGTGAGACTTTGTTTCTTTATTTGTAATATGGACCTGTTAATACACAATATACTTGGTTCTTGTAAGAATTAAATAGAACTTAATGCAAAATGCTTAATAAGGGACCTGACACATGGTAGACACTCAGTGAAGACTGACACAGAAATATGTGGTAGCATATTTATCAGGAGTGTGAAATGAACCAATACAGTAGATAAGACAAAAATACATCAGTATGTGTATAGTAAAGCAGTTTATACTTCTCAGAATATTTATAAATCATAATGGAGAAAAATATAAGGGAACTAATATGCCAGATGACTTTTAAAAGATACTTTTGATCAGTTCATTTTTATAACAGTGGAATCTATTATAACAAAAGAGTTTTTCAGATGTATTAACATGGGGAACCCCAATGTGTAAACCAGCATAAAGTGTGAGGAATGTCACAAGCAGCAACAGACAAATGAACATCTTCCAGCAGGCTTCTTGGGAATTTAGGGAGCGTTTCCTCTTATTTATGATTGCATGCCCTAAAGGAAGATCCCAATATTTAATGACAAATTAGGAGAGAACAAAGCGGGAGACTAGCCATCAACTTACAAGAAGGAAACAAAGTAAGTGGAAATGCCCAGTAGGAAAAAATAGGCTCTGCTATTATTTAGGAATTATAGATAAAATTTACGACTCATTTGATTTTTTCATAATCAAATTATAACAAAATCCTGTCAATATTCATCAAAATATAAAATGTTACTGTAATTTCTAAAGTCTTATAATGTAAAACAATCAAACATTCCTCCACAGTAAAGAAGCTATTCACTCTGTAAATGCATGCGGATCACTGAGCAGTTTGCTTTTAACTAACGGAATAGCTTTTAGGACTCTTGAGAAGTGTGTGCTGTTGCATATATTTATTTTATTCAATTAGTCCAGAACATTCACCTTATATATTTTTATTGAATTCTTCTTTAAGAAACTTATCTGAAGTTTCCCTTTCATCTTATAAAAAAGCACATGCGGATTTAAAATTAAATTTTAATAATATAATTAGTTCTGTAATATTCAGAGATCAAAAGGAATTTCTCTCCAGTCTTTCTCTCTCTCTCTCTTCATTCCCTTTCTCCCCCTCCTCTGCTACCCCTCCCCCCTCTCCTCCTCTACCCCTCCCCCTTCTCCTCTACCCCTCCCCTTCTCCTCTACCCCTCCCCCTTCTCCTCTACCCCTCCCCCTTCTCCTCCTCTACCCCTCCCCTTCTCCTCTACCCCTCCCCCTTCTCCTCCTCTACCCCTCCCCCTCCTCCTCTACCCCTCCCCCTTCTCCTCTAA